>VCCN01000131.1:43206-67702 GCA_006491835.1 Architeuthis dux
TGGGCACCATCTTAGATTTTGATGAAATTTCAATAGCTGATAACTCTTCTAGATAAAATTCAACCCTGAATATTTCAGCTTGATTGAACAAATGGTTACTATGTGATCTATGATGATATCTAGCTGAGATTTGATACCCCCATAGTTTTCCACCTAATGAAACCATTCTGGCTTCATTTTATCTATAGTCTATGTGGTTTAGGAATTATGGGTCCTTCATAATGGGGGGAAATGACTTTTTAGCAGGAGTTGCTAAATGTGGATTGACTTTAAAAAAATATTTCCATGCGTTTTTCTTACCTTTTCATGAAAACATTCTATCACAAATGAATAAATACCAAAATGCAAATTATAATGTTACAGTGTAAACAATTTTTGAAACACTAATATCTCTGGCTTTATATAGTAGACACAAATAATTTTTATATCAGATTTTCCTACAAACTTTCTTTTTACTAATGATATTATTATGAAAGAATTAGAAAAAAAGTACAAAAACACAGAAAATGCTATTGTTAGAGACCCCCCCCCCTCCTCATGAAGGACAGAAGATTTTTACATTAAAACCTTCTAGGTCTATCAAATATGCATACAAGTTGGTAGCTCTACATCAAACTGTTTGGCTGTCTATAGAGGACAAACAAACAAACCCTTACCAATTATTAATATAGATTAGAAGCATCATGTGGATCACATATCTTTTATTGTTGCAGTTGAGAACCTGCTGAAAGTTTGTTGAAAATAATCGTAACTGGGATAATGGAATGTTTTGTTTTATTTACATAATATCCATCCTAGGAAAATGGCTTTATTTACCATGATCAACTATAGGTAGTTCAAATTAAAAAAATCAATCTTTTATTTAATTCTAGGAGACATTGTCCCTCCTTAACCAGTTGTGGCCAGTTCTCTTTGCTTGTATTAAGAGAAAAACATTTGGTTAGGATTTAAATTACAGGAAGATTTCATTTATTTGCTAATAAAGTCTTTCTGAAGTTTAACACTTAAATTCATGAAAAAAATAACTGCTGATTAAAGTTACCTTTAACTTTTAGGTAATTTTAAAAAACTTTTTTATTCAATTCACAAAAGAGTTCCATTATTTGTTATTCTATTCATGGAGCAGTATCAAACGGTTCATGAATATGAGTTGATCATTGTTGGTTAGTTAATCTAACAATGGAGTTGTTTTTTTTGTATCAGAATTACTTTTAATGTTTTTTATTTTTTCCTGGTTTAGAACTGAATTTATTCTTTGTCATTAATTTAAACAAATCATCATCAATGTTTATTTTAAGTTTTAGAAATTCAGAGGTTGGAAACTTTTTATTAGCAAACATTTACATTAAAATGTAAATGTTTGTAAATTAGTTGGTATGTACTCTTGGTGATATCTCCTTACTCTGCTTTGGTACCACTTAGCAGTTGAAAAAATTCTAATAAATGATATAAAGTTTAGGAAAAGGTTTTGCTGGTCAATGGACATATATCTGCTTTATTTCTATACACCCCTGATGTAAAATTTCTGACCCCTGGATCATGTCTGTGGGGACACCAGAAAAGTGACATTAGCAAGTTGGATTGGATTGTGAACATTCAGTAAAGAGGCTTTTTTTTACTTAAGCTGGCAACTGCCAAAATCGAAAAAGTTGGGGTAGGGGAAATGTTATTGCCCCTATCTCATGATCCAAAGAGTCCACAGTAACAAATTACCCCTCATTCTTTTTGTCAGCTTTAAAATGATATGTAATAACCATTTATTAGATGACCGAGGTCAAAAGGTCACAGAAAATTGGTTGTGCTAAAAAATATAAATATTGTAGCCACGACAACATAATCTGAACCAATGTGGTCTGCAAGCTTTGCAAAGTACATGTATGCTTGAACAACAACAGAAACTGTTTTGAGGCATACCACACCCCATTAAATTAGCTTGTTTTTGGCCTGCACAATAAAATTTTAAAATCAACCCGGATGTTTTATTTCTTTTGTCAACATCATTTTTTTTTTGTATCTATTCATTATATTGAATGTTATTCTTTAATGCTATGTTTTATTTAACTTACTACTTTAATTTTTAATTTTGTTATATTTTTAGTCACTTTTTGGGCAAGGTGCCATATATGATCACTTCATCAGAGGGGGACAAATCCCCATAAACAGAAAATTTTCAGAAAACTTGCAACTGAAAATATCTTGTAATTAGGTCTAGTTTAATATACAAACATTTTATTTTTATTTTTAGGGGTTAAATCAAACACATTTCAAATTTGCTATTTGAGAATGTTATTATAAAAACATTTTGTATAAATATGTTATTTACATCTCCCTGATGTTTTGGGGAAATTTGGGTTAGGGTAGATAAACATCTTGCCATTCTGCTGTTTCTTGAGGTACTTATCGGAAAATGACTGCCAAAACCCAAATTCTGTGTTTTAAATACATGTTTTGGTCCTAGATTCAGATTTTAATCTAATGATTTGAATGGCAAAATATTTACATATGAACACATGTTAAAACCAATATCAGAGTCGTTGTCTATGCTATACAGGATAAACCTCTGGGCTCCACTTGGAGGGAGGGGGTATGTGACACACCTACAGTGTAGAAACTGTCAATGATACAGTATTTCAATATAATATTGGTGAGAAAAGTGCAGTTCACTTCCATGACTTCATTTCAGATTCCAAACAGGCTAGATCATTGCATGGTATTGAAATTGGTCAGGGTAATGACAAAGATAGTGGTAATCTGGCTGAACAAAACATTATTTGCTTTCTCCTACAGATGCTTCCAACCCAACTGATGACCAGTGAAGATGACAGCATGTCTGTTTGTTCTCTGAATACTTTCTTTGAAAGTAGTTCTGGGCAACCTGTGCCAAAAAACAACAATTTTGTATCCCAACCTGCAACAAGTCCAGCTGTTGACAAAACCTCATTGAATTATTTCATGTCAATGAGTCTGAAGCTTAGGCAGCCAAAAACAGTTATCACTTGTGACCAAACAATATATGACATAATAAAGTGCCTGGTAAAAAAAGAACCTGAAAAATACAAGGATGTCATAGTACGCTTGGGTGGTTTCTATATAGCACAAAACTTTATGGGCTCCATTAGCTATTTCATGAAGGACAGTGGCATTGAGGACCTGCTGGTTTCAAATGACATCTGTGGGAGAGGCACAGCTAACAAAGTAATAGGGGGAAATGACTATTACAAGACAAGATGGTAAGGTACCATTCATGGGTCTGTGTAGCAATGTTCATGCTCAAGAAAATGAAGTTGAAATCCTATCTGCCATGTCATCAGAGTTGGAAAGCCTTTGGAGTGCATATGAAAGAAAAGAACAGAAAGTTTCGGAACTAGTGGGTGAAGCCATGAAACACCTGGTGTCAGTGAAAAATCATGGCAAGACTTTGAGGATACATTGGCCATGATAGGGAGTACGTAAATTATTCTTAAGCCTTACATCCATGCTGAGAGAGCTGGCCAGTGGAAGCAACATTTGGAAGAGGCCCGAAATATGCTACCATACACTAAATACATGTCTTGCCTATCAATATATTTGAATGAAATGAACCTCCCTCAGTCTGCACCAGGTTTATGCAAGGCAGGGAACTTCACTGTCCGTGTGGCAGAGGGAAATTTCAATGGAGTTTGGACAGACTTAGCATTAGAACAAACATATAATAAAGAGGGAAAGACAAGCTTGTTCAAAGGAATTATCCATGATGATGCTACCCATGACAAATACATCAAAACCCTGCCAGTCTTGACTTCTGTATCAGTCTGTTAAAGAAATGTCCAGTCAGATCATCATGGCGAAAGAGGACATAGACAAAGTGATAAAAATCAAGTTGATAGTGATAGATAAAATGAATGACCCATTTTCAGATGCTGGTGGGGCAGACAAGTGATAAATATTTCTACATGAGAAATGCTTGCATCAGCAGAACTGTTGGGGGCAAAGCAACTTGGGTTAGCATCTATATGCCAGTTCTACTAATGCTGAAAAAAACAATGTGCCCAAAATAACAACATTTGCAACACAGCAGAAGGGGAAAAAGAAACAGGACAAAAGTAAAACAATATCTGAGGAAAGTTCTGTTACAAGGGCCCTTTGTTTCACACAGGACTTAAGTGATGAGGCAAGGATTTATGCAATCAGTTATGAATGGCTGCAATACCCACCTTCTTTGTTTGAACCAGACAAGGGTGAATTCATGGAAAGGAACCAAATCAGACTTTTTGACAACTCTGCAAGATAAGGTTGTTGATTCATGGGTGCCATGGAAAGAATTGTGTGTTGGTGGTACATCTAAGGCAGTTTATATTATTGGTGCAATGGCATTTATCCAAAGTTTTCAGACTCTAGAAGCTACTTCGTTTGTGCAGGAGAGATACAAGAACAAAATCCTGAGTATAAAACCCATTGACTGTCAGGAAGTACATTTCATTGGTGACAGGTATGACTTTGGCTTAAGGAGTTTAAAGAGGGATGAATGCCAATGACGGGAAATGGGCATCGCTTCACCTGAGTATGTTTCTGCAGACACGTTGGCGTAGCATTCTTGTTCAACTTTTATCCAAGGCCTTTACTATTTACTGACTGATTCCATTAACCTCATGTTAATATCCCCCAACAAACAACTATATTGTTTCTTCAACTGCCCAAAAAGATAAGCTGATCTCCAACATTACTTCTTTCTAATGTGTGATTGTCTATGATTATTATGCCAACCCACTGCCATTCCACTAGTACTGCTGCAACCTATTGACTTGCATGTCTCCTTCTACTAGAAGGTTAAATTCCTTTGAATGTACACTGCCTGCTTGATTGCTACTGTACCAATATGTGCCCTAGGAAGATGCAGAAGAATAGATAGACAAATAAATAGATAGAAAGACAGATATATAGTTGCAAAGATAATTAATATAGACAGGTCAATAAATGGATGGATAGAAAGATAGATAGATAATTTAGTTAAAATAATGTAATAAAAATGAGAGGCATTCTCCGAGTGCCCTAATTGGATCTAGGAAGGGACGGGGCGGGGGAAGCGTACATCAATTGTTTCCCTTGTACTGCAATATTTTCGTCCAGACGAAAATGTTTATCATAACAAAAAGGTATTTTGACAAAGGTCAAATATACAGAGAAATGACATTAGCAATACTTTAAAAAAATAACTTACGATTAAAAATGTAGGTGTGCACATATTCTTTTATGAAAGGCTAATAAAATGTTTGACGTCATAATGAAATTTTTGTTTCAATTTGCGATTAGGATTGCCGGACACAAAAAGAGAGAATCAAAATGTTTATGTTGGTAAAATTACTCAAACGTTTCACAATGGGTAATAACAGTTAAACAAAACAAAGAATTCATTTATGATTGAATAATTTACATAGGAATTTTGGAGCCCAAAAAGAAGAACAAAGAGATATATTCCTTATAAAAGGGGTCGGAGTCTAGTATCAAGGTCAGAACACCTAAGATTAGAGACAAGGTTCTGATCCGGACACAGGAAAATGCTGATTACCACTGTAACTAGCCAATCTCATAATTAGTCTCATGTTTTAGAGGCTGCTCAACACTCTCTCACTTGGCTTGAATACGGAATTACCCGACAGTACTGTATAAGTCAGAAAATAAAAAGGAGATATTATTTTTGATAAACCTGGCTTCGTTTCTTCTTCTCTTGATGAGTGAGCAAGTATTCCTTTCAGCACATCATACCAATTCCAAAGACACAACACAGTTCCGGAGAGGTCGACAACATATAAGTCGTTTGCATATATTGGACATCATCAAAGCCCATAACGTAACAATACTACTCCTTCTTGATTTCTCATAAAGGAGCAACTTATTGCAATGGAATCGGAACATTCTGGAAAAATACATGTCCCTATGATAGGTCATTTGCATCTCCGGGCATTAAGCAAATTTAAATGAAAACTAGAGAGTTTAATATTTATAGTTACATTGTAAATAGAACCCCTCTTGTAAAACCTGAAAAAAACATTTTTTCTAAAAATTAACAAATTGCTGGATGGTTGTAGGGTCTAATGGATTAAAAGCACCTAAAACTGAAAGAAAAAACATTTTCTTCTAAGAGAATTTGCAACTGACGGTTTATGTCTCAGGAGTTGCGAATTCTCTTTACAAAAAATAATATTTAATCTTTTATTGTTGTTAATTGCAACCCTAACCCTAAATTATATCCTTTGTAATTAGATTTAATAAAATACAGTTTCATTTTAAAACTGTTTTAAATGTTCAAGTTTTCTGCTTTCATTTGTCCCATAATAAGTTAGCACCAGCAGCTTAAATAATTGTTAGGGTTTAATTACAGGATTTACCGAATAGAGATTAATATACTGAAGACTAGAGTCTTCTGATTAAATTACACCTTTTTATAGATATATTCTTCAATTTTAGCAACTTTACATAGGCTTTCAGGAGTTTTGACACCCAAATAAGACTTCCTTCAGTTATTATTCATCTCTGTTGGCGTTCAGTATGTGAATGGATATGCCAGCGTATAAGTCAACTTTTTAAGCATCAAATATTTTCCCTCTAGTGGTGCGGCATAGCTAACCTATTGTTCATTTTGTGATGGATGTGCCAAATTTGGCACATATTTAAACTAATATATACTTTTAAGAAATTTGGATATTGGGCCATTGCAAATTTGCATTCTGATGACCATTAGTTACTGGCATAGAACATTTTGGTCACACCCAAGCTGCTGTTTCCATGTTTTCAGCACCAAATATATTTACATCAAGTTGAAGTGATAAATATGTTTTATTACAATGTAAGGCAATAATAAATGAAAGAAAACACAACAAAATGGTGAGATTGTCTCCCATTGCAGTAGCGAGTACAGTTATGTATTAACATACGCCATGTAACAATGTTCAGTGAATGTACTGAAGCCATTAACTATGCTACTTAATTTAGTTGAAAAGACCAATGTAATTGCTGTATGCTATTTGAACCATTCTATGAACACATCTTGATCATGTTAATTGTTCAACACGGTAAGACAACTTGCATGGACCATGGCATTGCACTTTAATGTTTGTGTAAATGAGAGATCTTAGAGTCAGCTGGCACATTCTCCCTCACACACTGAAGTACAGCCTTCTTGCAGCTACAAGAGATCAGCTCAATCATAACTTCTGTCTTCACCCAACCCCAGTCAGTTGGTGATGGCAGCACAGTGTCTGGTACAAGTGTCTTTCCCCAGATGTAACCATCCTGGTAGACTGCTCTCTTAATGTGCTCCACTGGAGCACATTAAGAGAGGCAGGATTTGCTGCACCAAGTTTTTCCATGGAAAGAGCTTCCTTCATGCATGGTCCACCTTGATGCAGGTGCTGGTTATGTCAAAAAGAAATATGACAAACCTCTCCATCACTCTTGATGCAAGCATTATTCTGCTCATGTGCTTGATCAATAGGGATTGCTGAGAAGACCTGGTTGGTCTTCTGAATGGTAACATTTCCAGCATTAAATTTTCTGGCAACATATGGGTGTCTTGTTGGTAGTTCAGTCATGTCACAGAGATAGTTGGTATGGTCCAAAGCAAAGAACCAGGGGACAAGTTCTGTCAGAGCATAAAGGTACATACTGCAGGAGGAGTGTTTGATCATTGCCACCATGTGGGCACTCTCATGGAACAGGGAGAGTAGGGCACTTTGGCAGATGACTTTTCTTCCAGCAGGCTGGTGACTTGCATGATATGTTGTTCTCTTTATCATTAGATGCATGTGCAAGAATCTTCTGAATGAAATGGTTGATTACTTTGTAAAAGTCAAATAGAATTATGAGTGAGTACTTTATTTGGCTTTCAGTGTTACTAGGATCTAGATTATATCCGTTAGTGCATGTGGTTCCAATGGGATAGGAAAGTTTGACCAACTGCTGGTGGCCATTTTGAAAAAAGGCTGCCATGGCCACCAGGGGACAAGTTTGTGATGGGCCAATATCCAGTTTTGTTCTCAATATATCAATCAACACATCTGCCAAATTTGGTGCTTTTATCACAAAATGAACAATTGTTATGATATATGGATATATTAATCTGTTTAGACCAGAGTTTTCTAAACTGTGTGTTACGACACTTTAGTGTGTCGTCAATAGGTGTGTCGCAAAATTAAGTATAATTTTGTATATTTTTCAAAAGCAACTTTTCTTGTGTAACAGGATACATATTATTTTCTTAGTGACCATAAACAGATTCCCTTTAATCACTGATAACAACTAAAACATTTTTTTCAAGCTAAGGAATTGATAGGTAATTAACCAGATGTCAGCCAGTTTAACATTTATAGACCACTAAAGTGAAAACATTTCTCGGCTGTAGATAAACAAAACAATATAAAAAATTATCTCTCTGCCGATCCCAGAAAAGTTTATTTAAACAAAACTTTTTCACAAAATTGTTAGCGACGACATTTCATTAAATAAACCCATATGGAAACACTAGAGGCTACAACTTGTTTCAAAGAAAACGAAAATACACTTTTCTTAGGATCAAACTTAATCGTAAAACAGGTCTCTGAAGCCTGGCCTCAGAGGCCTGTTTTAGGCCACGCCTCAGAGGCACATTGAAACAGGTTGTAGCCTTAAGTGTTTCCATATGGTTTACAGATAAACAATATATTATAAAGAAACAAACATTCACTAAAGTAAAAGACCAGTCTGATAATTAAGATTAATATATAAAATATTTCCCTATCAGATCTTCAATAAATAGAAACGCAAAAAAAAAAGTCAGTTTCCACATTCTGTTGTTAGAATGCACACGAGTTACGAGAATTGTCCTAGACTACAAGAAAAGTGCCCATCGTGAAATCTGCCCTTCACGATTTTATCAAGGTTGGAAAAGTGCCCATCAAAATATAATTTTCCCATCATATAGTTTCCGGGAAAATTTTATAAGGTTTTATTATAAACTTTTGACACAACTTACTTCTGTTTTTCTTTCATGAATTCTCTTATTTCTTTTCATTTTTAATTAATAAACTTTGTTTTTTTACACTCTGGCCATAAGAATTTTAGAGTTACAGTAATAATAGAATAATAAGAAATAATAATAATGAAATACAACTTGCCGATACAAATTTCAGATTTATGTATAATTAGTTTTTATTATCTATATATTTGTTATTCTGTTTACTGAAACATAATGATAATAATATACTTATCAGAGGTGGTTTCGTTTCAACAAACGTTTCGATTTGTTTCGTCCACAAATTTCTATTTATTTATATTTTTATTTCTGCTACAAAATGAAAATAATTTCATTTGATTTTTCCTGACGAAACCCTGTGTTAAACTGCATGTCGTTATTAATTTTTTCTTGTTTTTGCTAGAAATTAAAAAGCCCCAATTTTTGTATAAAAACACAAATGAAAAATAGAAAGAAATAAGAGAATTCATGAAACAAAGGGGAATAGAATTATTATATACCTTATATCGGTCAATAGATACTGTGCAGTAATTAGACCGATGTAGGTTTCAACTAATTGTTTCCCAGCTCCTCATCTTTTATGATGAGCGTGGCTTACATAGTTTAGATGGACACATCATTGCCTTATGTTGAAGAGTTTACATATCCAGCTAATATTGGACTAAACTTGAATTAACATCTTAGTTTTGAGGTCAACTTATACACCAGTATATATGTAGTCTAGCAGAATGAGTCAGAATTTATACATGGACCATGAACAAATTTGCATAAAGATGAAACTTGGTATATAGATAGGGTCTAACTAAAACATATCAAAAGTCCTCCAAAATCCGAAAAGAAAATTAAGCTTCTTTTAATTCAAAGGTATAATTACAATACAAACTAGAAAGCAATCAGAGGGCACATACCTCTGCCAACGCCATTGTCAGGGGAAGTAATTGTACATTGATCCTCCCCAAAATGTAATCACTTCTTCCATAGACCATTGGCCACACTTCCACAAAAGGTCATTGAAATTCATTGAGAACATTAGGAGATATTGTGTGGACAGACATGAGCATATACATAAATGTCTGAAAAAAAGAACGGAAAAATATCTGTGAATAAAAAGATTCCTGGCTCCACCCCAAATTTTAATCAGTTCCTCCATAGCCTATTGTCCACCCACAAAATTTCATTGAAATTCATCGAGAACCTTTGGAGATATTGTGTGGACAGACATGAAATCCTTGCTATATCATGTATATACAATGTAGGGGAGGTAATTGTGCATGAATACACTTAAAAACTTAAGCACTTCTTCCATGACCCTATTGTGCACCCTTCCACAAAAGATCGTCCAAATTTATTGAGAACTTTTGGTCCGACATAAAAATCTGGCAATATTATGTGGTGTTGACATATAACTACACCCCCAAATTTGGTGGACAGACATGAGTGTATACATAAATGTATGAAAAAAGATGGAAAAATATCTGTCAAAAAAAGAATTCCTGGATTCGACCCAAAATTTAATCAGTTCTTCCATAGCATATTGTCCACCCTTCCACAAAATTTAATTGAAATCCAATGAGAACCTTTGGAGATATCATGTGGACAGAGAACTTTTAGAGATATTTTGTGTTTGCTGACACTCAGCTAGGACATAGGGGAAATAATTGTGCATGGATCTGGTCCAAAATTTCCCAACTTATTTTGTAGCCACCCTTCCACAAAATTTAATTGAAATCCATTGTGAACTTTTGGAGATATCGTGTGGAAAGACATTTTGGCTATATTATGTGGTGTGTACATATAACTACGACGTAGGGGAGGTAATTGTGCATTAGTTCTGCCTCAGAATTTAATCAGTTCTTTTGTAGCCTATTGTCCACTCTTCATTGAGAACTCCTGTTACACACCCATATATAGCATTTGTATCTTTTCTTAGATATGCATATCTCTCCTGCATACTGAACTTGATTGATTATCACCTATTAGGCTAATCATGTTTAGTCGTTTTTCTCAAAAACCTATTCTCGGATTTTTGATTCTTATACCATTTCCTCTAACTATAAACCAATTTTCATCTTTATACAAATTTGTTCAATGTCTCTTCCTAATTCTACTGGACTAATGGTATTTTAAAAAGTTATCTCTGGAGGAATGGTTCTAGCTTTCAGGATTGAAAATTCATATTTCTAATATTATGAAATGATTATGTTGATGGTTGTGTGTAGAGCAATAACATTGTCAATCATCTGGTTTATATTTTCTTCTAAAATACTTTCATTCTTTTGTGTAGCTAAGTATTTTTTGTGGAAGATTTTTCTCTTGTGTGTGTGTGTGTGTGTGTGTGCACACACACGAGAGAGAGAGAGAGAGAGAGAGAGAGAGAGAGGGGGTTGACTTATTATGCCTTGAAGTAGGTTAAATGAACCCCAAAGTATTTGATTACAGTTGTCTGTTACTTGTCAGGCTGACTTCACCCAACCAGACTGCAAACATGGCTGCCCTTAAATGTGGCCATATTTTGACAATGAAATGTTTACCCAAATCTACCAACTTATGGATTAATCATAAAAAAAAATTCACTTTGCTTTGTATTCAAACAAAATATACCCACACTCACTAAGAGAAGAGGGAAAAGCAAAATAGCTTACATTATTGACTGTAAGGTTTTGTTTTCTGTGTCAGATTCACTGAAATAGTATTAGTATATTTGATGATCTAAGAATAGTGTTTGTATAGCGAGTGATTAAATGCTGTTATCTGACCACATGTGTGCATGGGTAGAATTTCCAGGCTCATTTTTCCCAACTGAAGCAGGAATTTTTGGGGGCCGTGATTTTTTTATGATATTACCAGGCATAAATTTTAAATGAAGTCCCTAATTTGGACATTTGTAAATACTGGATTATTCCCATGATGGTAATTCCCATAAAAATATACATGAATTAGATATAACACCAACTCAGAAATCTACTTGTAATTGGATGCAACAGGCTTTGTTTTGTTTATGAAAATAACTAGGCAGAATATTCTAGTTTTTATGTGTATACTTCTTGCGTATAAAACTATCGAATAAACTTACCAAAATAAAAGTAAACTTGATCAAGCATTTCAGTGGATACAAACAGTATCAGGAAATCTGAGGTCTATAAGAGATATAAAAATTATTCCACAATTTTATTTGGACTGATATTCTCACTCTGGTTGTAGCATACATTAGCATATATCCGTCAAAAATGACATCAGCAATAATAATTAGATAATTTTTCTTATTAATTCAAGTATCCTAATTTTAAGTTTTTGAAAGTCTCAACTTAAGAAAAGTCACCACTGATAGCGTGTGGTATGAAAAAAAAGTCATAGAAAGAAACATTTTATTAAAAATATAACTTATTTCATTACAAAATAAAGTTGATGGCCAAATTTGATAAATCTGGCCTTTTTAAAAAGTATTTGGCCATGAACTTTTTGGTTTGGCCATATTTAAATTTTGTATCTCATGTGGACCAATCCATTGTGTATTGTAAGATATCTCAGCTAGCGGACATGACAGATAAACAAACATCATACAAATATACACATTTACATATTTGGTTTTTATATAAGATTTCAGCCAATACCTTTTTAAGGTGTATAATTCATCAAGTAGATAAGGTTTCTACTGTAGATAATTCTAGATCTGGATGTCAGAGATTCCTGCAGGCTGTGTCATTTTTTTTCTAATTTAGACTGAAAGGGTCTGGCTACATATACTGAGTAGATCCAAACAGATACTAATTTTTTCAGTATCCTTGCAAGATGCTGGAGATACCATTTTCTCTACTGAGCATGGTGTTATATGAATTGAACACCTGCAGAAGGTCAAAGAATGGTGATCAAATCAAGAAGGATGAGAATATTAGTCCAAACAACTTAATGACTAATCTAAGAATTTCAGACAATATTGATCATGAAGATTGTTTGGTAAATTGGATTTATTGATTTTAAAAAAGTTTAACAAAACTTCATCTCAATAGTTGTTTGTTTAGTAGAGCTTTCCACACTTTGTAAAGCATAAATTCAATATAGAGCAATAAATACATCAACATTTCATAGAGAATAGGCTAAATAAAACAGCAAACCAGTTGTCCTCCTCCTGTCAAGTCATTCCATTTTGAAAGTCACCACTGAACTGTTAGATTTAGATCAAAAATGTTCCATATGAAGAGCGAATTCCACTTAGTTTTTTCTCTCTAAATATTGTATCTGTGAAGGTGAAAGAAATTAAATTCTCAATTGATTTCAATTAAGTTATCTTAATATTTGTAAATTTGGTATTGGATCAAATATAAATAACTCAGCATTGAGATATAACAACTGTGACAAATTTAAATCTCTAATTTAAAAATTTAAAAATATATATGAGATGGAAAAAAAATTATCTTAAGTTATCAACATGCTATAATGTGCTGATGCACAGACATTTGTCAATATCATTATGTTTAAAGTTTATTGTCTCTATTTATACATAATCTAATAGTTTACACACCCAAAGTACAATGTAAACAACTGATAAGAAGCAGCGGTTAATATTTACAATGCTGACTAATTTAATTCTCAAATTTTCCGACAAACAATTAGATAAATCCTCCTTTCAGCATTCTCACTTTAATTATTCAATCTTTGGAATATTTCAGGGGCTAAGTAGGTGGCAAAAGGAATATTTCAGGGGCTAAGTAGGCGGCAAAAGGAATATTTCAGGGGCTAAGTAGGCAGCAAAAGGAATATTTCAGGGGCTAAGTAGGCGGCAAAAGGAATATTTTAGGGGAAAAGGAAAATCTTAGCATAAACTAGGATTTAGTTTGATTTGATTTTCATTTTTTAAATTATTCTTTTAAAATTTTCCATCTCAAGTTGAAATATACACAGCCAATATGCTTATCTATTTAGGTCATGAGTCATAACATTAGTCATGATATAAATGAAAAAGAATGTTATCCCTCTCTATAAACCTTGTCTAATTATTAGTCTGTCTAAATAAAAGCAGAGGAACATTTACATTCCTTATCAATTCAACTATTTTTCTTTCTGTTCTAGCAAAAGCTCTCATTTCTTTTTATTTAGTTTTCAATCACAGGGTTGAAAGTTACCTTAAATTTATTTCAATGGGCAAACCGCATACTATAGTTTGATCTTTACTAAGGGCTCTGATGAGACAATTCCAAGTTATGCTCTGTTAAGACAATTCTGAATTATGCTATTACAATGCAAATAATCAGACCTTTTTTTTCTATCCCATTTACTAACAACCTGGGACTTTATTGTTTGTGTTAGCAATAATAATTTTATTTTCAGCTTTAGAATTGATTTTAGGACTTTTATCTACTCAGTAAAAGATATGATCCTTTCAGGTAACTATCAACCATGCAGACAGGCAGGCTTAAGGAGTGGCTGTTCAACAATTGACCACCTACACACAATAAATCAAATTGATCAAAAAGGCACTAGAATACAAACCACTTTGGCTTTTGTTGATTATGAAAAAGTATTTGACTCAATAGAACACACAGCAGTCTTCAACACAATGTGAAAACAAGGTGTTAATGAGAATTATATCCAAGTCATTCAGAATATATACACAAATGGCACTGCAATAATTAGACAAAAATACAAACAAGATAAAGATTGGAAAAGGAGATCCAATATCACTTAAAGTATTTACAGCGAGCCTTCAAAGTCCCTTTTGGAAAACTGACTGGGAGGGAATGGGAGTAGACATAGAATATTTGAACCATTTAAGATTTGCTGATGACATTTCAATGACATCAGATGAGTTACAAACATGTTGAGTCATCTAAATAGGGAAAGTAAAAAGAATAGGGTTAAAGATGAACAGAACAAAGACAAAAGTAATGTTCAACAATAAAGTTCTGAAATAAGAATCTCACAGAGAGCCATGGAAAGAGCAATGCTGGGGATAACTCTAAGAGATAGAAAAGAATCAACATGGATCCAAGGGCGGGTGAAGGATATTATAGAAAATAATTAAGTGACAAAAATGGCGATGGGCTGGACACCTAGCAAGAAGAAATGACAACAGATGGAGCAAAGAGATAGTAAATGCAGTAGGAAAAGACCTGACATAAGATGGAAGGATGTGATAGAAAGGTTCGCCGGTAAGACGTGGCAGAGGGTAGCACCATCGCGGTCGTCATGGAACAAGATGGGAAATACCTTTGTCCAGCAGTGAATTTATAATGGCTGATGATGATATTCTATCAATATTGCTTTTTTTAAAGCTTTTTTCCAGCTCCAGCAAGATTAAGGTCTTCTTGTTTTAATGCCTGTTATACTATTTTAGCATATATTCTATCACATAGCCAAATTTGATAAACATTGTCTAGGATTAAGCATCTTTCACAATTAATCCAGTGACAATGACCTAAAGTTCGAGTAGGTGATTTGCTAGTTAAAAAAACTGGTGCTGTGAACAACATAACAATGCTTATTCCAAACAGCAATACAATAAGTTGTATTGCAGTTTATCTCAGGAAAGTTTTTCCTCTCTGCTTGACTACTTTACATTGTACAGTAGATCCCCTCCCTACTAGACACTAATAATTGGTGCAAGAAAAAAACATAATTGTATGATTGAAATGATCCTTTAGTGATCAATTGAAATACATTGAAATAGTCTCATTGATTTCAGAGCACTTGAATTTTACTTGAATTTCACTTTGAAAAAATATAAAGTTGAATATTTTAAAAATATGCATATATGAAATTAATAGAAAAAGTATCTAAATGTACATACTTTTGTGTTTTGTTTTTATTTCTTGTTTTACTTGAACAGGAATCACTTTTTTTTTCAACTAATATTGATAAAATAAAAATAAAATTAAAAATAACTGAAAAATTCATAGACTTAAAGGACACACAACACCAGTTGGAGGCTATGTGGATTAATTAATTATTAACAAATATGTGTCATTAAATAAACATTTTTGACTATAGGTAATCATTGGTAAATGATTTTATCAGAATTTGGATTACTCACAAAGTTGCTACTTGCTTGTGCAAACCCCAGCATATTTAAATATATTCTTTTTTTTTTTTAGAATCTTTGTGTTTTAAGCAGTTTAAGAGTTCTTTTTCTCTTACCATCAAATGCTTTGATGGTAATAAGCAATGGACATTCTGATGTAAGGGCGTCACTTTCATCAGCAACAATGAACAGCATTCAGAAACAGGTCTGGTTAATCACTCAATAGAAATCGTCATATGACCAATGTCTTTTTGCCGTGTTGGGGGTGATCAATTAAAAAATTGGAAAAGGGGGTGATCAATGAATAAGTTTCGCCTTTTGTTGAGCAGTGATTACTTAAAAAGACTGATTTTTTAAAAAAACAATCAATTTAGCATAAACTTACATTACAAATTGAACACCCCACTAAAAACTATTTAGGTGGGGAATTTCCAAACAACAAAAACTTTTGTTCTAGATATAATAAGGAGTAAGTGTTTAAGTTTTCAGCCCTCTAGCTCCATTGGTGCAGCCTGTACACGCAATACATACATAGCCAGCCAGACCAACTTGAAAACTGAAGAAGCCTATGTTGATAGTTTTGGTTGACGGTTTCTAATAGGAATTAAGTTTCATCTGTATGAGAGCAATTCTTCTAAAGCAACTATTCATTGATCACCCTTTTTTCCAACTTTTTAATTGATCACCCCCAACATGGAATTGGAATGTTTGTTTTAAGGAAATTATATGCACTAATAAATTGTTAAAGGCATTCTATTACTAGACAATGCAAAGGTAAATCTGGTGTTAGACAAGCAGTATCTTACAAACTTGGCAGAGGCTTTGTTTTGCTCAAGCTTTAAAGTGTTATGGGAATGAGATAAGCTCTCACTTAATATCAACATCATTATATGCTTCATTATTATTTTTTTAATTTCAGGAACATTATTACCAACCTCTGTGGACTTTGGTTGGTGGTGGGCTTAAGAATGTTGAACAGTCAAAACAGCTAATGGTAAATGTCTTGCCCCAAAAGTGTGACTGGATCCAAGACAAAGTAGTGGCCTTTGATCCTGAAGGGTGTTCAGTAACAACCCAAAATGGCAGTAAGGTAAGAATACGTTTTCATTTCTTATCCTCTTCCTCTGTTCAATTGCACTGGTCAAGCAAGAAAAGTATTTAAAATCTCAAGCAAGAAATGGTGTTTATCTGAATTGCTTTCAAACATCCTGTTGAATACATGATGTTTTGGTTAAGCAGGACTAAAAGGATTGCTTTTATAAAAAGTTTACAAATATATTTATCAACATTTGTTTTGCTGCTTTTGAAGTCTGTTACAAGCAAAAAAGAATATTACAGTTTTAGATGCTATTAACTTTACATAGATTCTTCAAATGATTACTTTATATGTCAACAATATCAATGAATCAAAATACAAATTCATTGTTTGGATTCAAGTGAGAATTTCTTGTTCAGTATTTGTATCTAAGTAGTAAATGCTGAGAATTAAGTTTCATCTGTATGAGAGCAATTCTTCTAAAGCAACTATTCTGAACAGCACCTTTGGGATTCTGGCACATTTGAAGGGAACCATAGACTAAAATAATAATTGAATTTCTATCTGTGTTGTATTCTTGTTTGACAGGGGGCTGTGGAATCGGAGAACTCTTAAGAGGGCTGTGGCCAAAAAAAGGTTGATATTGGCTGGTCTAGATGATATTGTTTGCTCAGTCCTACATTTCAATATACTTTCATAGTGTATCTGGGTTTTTTTATACTCAAATCTGTAATTGATTGTTTTTTTTTATGTATGGGTCTGTTTTGTTTTTCAGATATCTTATGAGTATCTTGTGGTGGCTATGGGCCTGCAGCTAGATTTTGATAAGGTAAGTGTTTTTGTGTTTCTATTAATCTGATTGGGCAAAGCTGTTTTCTTTCTAGAAATTAGATTAATATGCATTTTGGAAAAGAAAGGGATTCATAATTTAATTTCAACATTTTTTATAATTATATAATTTGTATTATTTATTTTAATTAACTAAATGTCAACATAATGAATGTCCCCATAGTCCAGTAGAATTAGTCAAAATTTATACATGGACCTTGAACAAATTTCATAAAGATGAAACTTGGTATATAGATAATTAAGCTTCTTTTATCATAATTCAAAGTTATAAATTACAATACAAAATCGAAAGCAAACAGAGGGCGCATACCTCTGCCAACGCCATTGTCAGGGGAAGTAATTGTGCATTGATCCACCCCAAAGTTTTCTACTATAGGTCATTGCCCGTCCTTCCCCAAAAGGTTATTGAAATTCCTTGAGAACTTTTGGAGATGTGGACAAACATAAATGTATGGGATAAGAACACCACCCTGGCACCACCCCAAAATTTAATCGGTCCTTCTGTAGCCTATTTACCACCCTTCCACAAAATTTCATTGAAATTCATCTAGAACGTTTGGAGATATTGTGTGGACAGACATAAAATTTTGGCTATATCATGTTGTGTGGACTTATAACTACGATGTAGGGGAGGTAATTGTGCATGGATCCGCCCCAAAATTTTAACTGAAATCCATTGAACTTTTGGAGAGATTGTGTGGACAGACATGAAATTTTGGCTATATTATGTGGCGTGTACATATAACTACGATGTAGGGGAGGTAATTGTGCATTAGATCCGCCTCAATTCTTTCGTAGCCTATTGTCAACCCAAATATCATGAGCAAAATGAAAGTATAGTCTTTTCCTTTTTTTTATAGCCGACTCAAAACATATGTTCTTTTTTATTTTGCAACATCAAATTAGTAAAATAAATGTTAGTCAGTCAATGTCTAATGTCTGAAGAACATATATATACAAGGAAAGTTGAATCTGATATGACAAAACAGAATTGTACAAATCTGTAATGGGTCAATAGTTTTTTTTTACACTTGCCCCCCCCACCTGGCATCATTTAAATCACTCTTATGAAGACATAACCGAGTCAAGGTAGTATAAGACATTTTCTTTTTAATTCAGGTAATTTGAAAAGAAATGCAATAATCATAAATTTGAATCTGGATTCAATGTTAAATTCAATCTACATGAATTCCATTCATAAAAATCAAATTATTCTTGTATTCCATCTTTGTTATTTCAGAAAACAGTTTCATCTCAGCCTATAACTTATTAGAATGAGTGTGTGAGAACCAATTACAGTGTGTACGATAGACGCCAACATTTCACTCTGGGCTGGACAGGTGCTCTCTTTAACAATGCTGTCAACTTCTTTTATTAGAATTCACTAATGAATATTAATGAACTATCATGTCATGGAAAATTATGTCTCCTGAGAACCTTTCTACTAACAATTCCCAAGTCCTAAAAACATGTTTGTTGATCCTCAAGATCATAGCCAAAAAGTTGATCATTTTGAATCTTTTAAATTACACTACCTACTAAATCAGGTTGAAGTTGGATGATAGGATATTTGTTTGGCTGCTGTTTGGTAAAAGGTTTGAATTACTCACCCGGGTTTTGTGGCATCAGGCTAAGCAGAGGAATTGGTATGTACTTAGCTCCATTGAGCAAGAATCGTGAAAGAATAAAGGAATGAGAATATGAACCAAGTGGGAATAACAATAAAAGATTTATTATTACTTGTCATACAGAGTACAATAGTGAAGAAGTTTATAATTGAATTGATGAGTTTTCATTAAAGTTAGCTTGTAGTCATGTTGACGTTGGTAGTCAGTGAATTGAAAGTAAAGAAGTTAATAATTCTTTTAATTGTTTTCCATCTTGGTGTTTAATGTTTAGAACATTTTAAGCCAGGGCACTAAAAGAATTTTTCCTTTAATGGATAATATTGTCTGTTCCTGCCATCATGATGGTTGCCAACAAAATACCCTGGAAGAGCCAGGCATGGTTCATTGTAACGTTGGGCGTTGGAGCCTATTCGGTGGATGAACCTCACTGCTGCTGCTATGGGGCAACCATCAACAAATTCAGTCCCCACCCCCTCTCATGTCACCTAAGCATGGGCCACCTTCCATGGCACGCTGCTCTTAATGACATTATCAAAAGGGAACTTGACGCTGCTGGAATTCACACCCTATTGAAGCCCATTAACAAGAGAGATGGTAAGCACCTGGATAGGATAACTGTATTCCCTTTCACAGCTGGCAAACCACATTTGGGATCCCATCTGCAGTGATTCCTTCACCAATAACAACCTGATCTTTGGTTGTGCGAACGGAGAATACAAACACATGTGTACCATCTTGAAAAGGTTTATTTAAAAAGGCTCAAAACAAAGCAGGGCCCCTTGTCACAAGGAATAGACAAAGGGACCAAAAAGAGGCCGCTTGCAACAAAGATATATCAAGGGGAATAACTCTTGTCATTCATCAAGTTCATCTTACATGACTTGCTTCCTTTGCAATGTGACTAACATCTCTCATACACAACAAGAATTCAAATTTAATTTTCTAATTCTAACAAAGTCCTTTGTTCGCCACATAAATTTGAATTCTTAATTCCAATCAAAGTCCTTTGTTTGTCACCAATTATATTGGCTTAATCATAATGCCAGTCACCAAAACGGTTCGGGTTTTGTCCGGCTGTGGTTCTTCTTTGGCTTTCTTTCATCCAAGTTGTGTGGTTCCTTTGGGTATTGTCTCTGCTATATGAACGTCTGTCATTATTATCATCATCCTGGGTGTTCCCCCGTTTACAGTTTCTTTCGTCTGGTCTTGATCTTAGTTTCAGATGTTTCCTGTTTCTCACAAGTCTTTTTCCATTTTCTAATTCGACCATGTATTTGCAATACTCAAACTTCTCTACTATTTTTGCTTTTCTCCAGTATTTGTTTCTGGCATATGGTTCGATTATTACCAGATCTCCAATACTTAATTCTGCGAAGTCGTGAGCAGATTGATCATAGTATTTCTTCTGGATTCCTTTTGCTTTCTGCAATTTATTTTTGATCTCATCAGCATTGTGAGGTGTCAAGTGTCTTTTCATGGTAGGTAGGACACCTCAACTGCCTTCCAAAAAATCTCTGTGCTGGTGACATTCCTATTGGCTTTGACGGTGAGTTTAGGTATTCCAAAATTGCAAATTCATCACTGCACTTTTTCGTTATACCTTCGACTTGTTTTACAGCTGACTCTGCCATTCCATTTGAATTTGGCATGTTTGGTGATGTAGGATTCCATTTGAATCCTTACTTGGAGGCTAGCTTCTTCATCGTTTCATTATTAAATTCAGGGCCTCCATCAGTAACAACTTCCTCTGGTATGCCATATCTCATAAAGTGCTTCTTTAGCAGTCTGACTGGCCAGACTGATGTTGTCCCGGGAAGCTGATCTACCAGCCCATAGTTAGAAAAATAGTCAACACAAATTAAATATTTCCTTTCCGCAATTGTCATGATATCCAGACCTATATTCTGGAATGGGTATTCAGGTACAGGTCTTGGAATCATTGTTTCTTTGCAATTCCTTTGGGAGTGGTTGTTGCATGGCTCACAATTCATATGCATTTCCTGTAATTCCTGTCTCATCCCAGACCAGAATATTGTGTCTAGGGCACGTCGCGTGTTGCTATCAACAGCTAAGTGACTCTTGTGTGCTTTCATTTTCATTTCTTTTCTCATTGAAGCCTGTATAAACATGCGATCTTTGTAAAAGATTAGTCCCTTGTTGACAAGAAGTCCTTAAACTTATAGAAGCACTTCAATTGCAGCTCCATATTTTTAAAATTTGTTGGAAATCCTTTTTTGATTACGGTAATCAAATCTTGTAAAATCTCATCATTGCTTGTAGCATCAAGTAAATTGTCCCTAGTTTGATCACTGATAGCAAGAAATTCAAGCAGATTCACATCATTGAACTGGAATTGAAATTTGTCATCCTTCACTGGAGCTCGTGATAGAGTATCTGCAATTATCACTTCCTTGCCCTTCTTGTATATGATCTCGTAGTCAAATTTCTGAATAGAAAGCATCATTCTTAGCAATCTTGTTGGTGTTTCGCTTAAAGGCTTTTTGTTTATTGCTTCCAGAGGCTTGTGATCCGATTCTACTGTTACGTGTCTTCCATAACAGTAGTCACTGAATTTATGCAATCCAAAGACAATGGCTTTCATTTCCTTCTCAATTGGGGCATACTTCTTTTCACAATTATCCCAAACACGTGAAGCAAATGAGACAGGTTTTCCATTCTGCATAAGAACTGCTCCAACTCCTACATCAGACATGTCCGTCTGAACAATGACCGGTTTCTTTAGGTTGTAATATGCTAAGACTGGTGCACTTACTATGGCTCTCTTCACATCGTCGAATGCCTTTTGCTGAACTTCAGCCCATTGGAAAGCTTGGTCTTTCCTTGTTGTAATGTTTATATAAATATATGTATACCAATAAACATGCCGAGGCAAGCTCCCAGCAACCCCCATTCCGTTTCCGGTCCCAGAAAGCGGGAACAGGGAAGGCTGACTTCTTACCAGGCTAATCAACCCTATCACACGTGTTATCTTGTTCTGTCTTCTTTTCTTAACACACTTAAGCAGATTATGAATCAAAACACATTCTAATTTCACACAGCTACCACAAGAAGAACAAGAACACAACATTTGGCGACAAGAAAGAAGATCAAAAGAAAACGCACTCAAACAAAACAAAAAAAAATAACCTATCTGACCCATGTGGGAAGATGTCTCTTCCACACTAACCACAGTTTGACTGTAAATCAGACGGCAAGATCGCCCAGTGGAAACAATGGACAAGCAGACTACAGAACTACTTCACTGCGCACAGAATTAAAAGCACTTCAACAAATTGGTCAACGCAGTAGAAGATCACTTCAAACCACAGCAAAATGTTGAATACCAAAAATTCATATTTAGACAGGTCCGACAGAAAACTGATGACATTGATGAATTCTACAGTGAACTAAAAAAAAGCTGGCCGTATCGTGCAGTTTCATCGACAACGATGCGGAAATAAAGTCACAGATAATCACCGTCTGTAGGTCCGCTAAAGTGAGAGAGAAGGGACCGATTGATCACAAAATGTCCTTAACAAACCTCCTACAATATGCGAGAACAACACAACTAACAGCCTCATACATCAGGCACATGGCCGATTTCCACCAAGCTGACTACAGGGCCATTCGCCAAGTCGTGAACAAGCCATCCCCAAAATCATCACGACCAATCAATGCAACAATGCCGAAACGGTGGCGGGCCATGGCCGCATCCCCAAGGCCGACAGAGCTGCCCGGCGCACAACCACCAATGCAACAACTGCAAAAGACTACATCACTTCGCCGCTGTCTGTCGCTTGCAACCTCAAACACAACCCCCACCGCCTCGATTTTCAAACGAATGGGCGAACCACATAGAGAGAAGGCGATCAGACTCCCCTAATTCTGGTAGCGATGACATCAACTACGTCTTCGCAATGAACCACATAGAGGAAAGGCGATCGGACAACCCTGATTCTGACAGCGATGATGCCAATTACGTCTTCAGAGGCGATGTAGCTCCCAAACAAGACAACCTGAGCTGGCTACACTCGCTATCCAATGAAGACCACAGACAGATGAAAGACTTCATTCACATGCAACGGAACAGAATGGATGAGTTGGAGGAACGCCTTAGCTGAACAGAAGCTAGCTGAAGCTCTCGAAAAAAACACAAAAAAGGAAGAATGCAATGTCAAGCAACGAGAAAACGAGATCACACAGTCGGGAAAGGTCAAAAGGATCGTAAAAAAATGAAAGAAGAGGAAGAAACAGAAAAGTATGAATGAAATATCTCACATGCAAACACCTATTTACACACACACCAGCCACATAGAACGATTAGTCCCACATATTGGCCACACTGAGAACAAACATGAATACCTCCTCCCTTCTTCGATACCAACCGCGATGACACCATTTAGCGACAACGATGACCTAGAAATATTCTAGCAAAATCACTCAAATCAACAAACCATCTCTTTTCGAAAAATACAAAGCAAAATGCTAAAAGAAAAATTTTTTAAATACAATTTAAACGCAAAACGCGCAGATCGCTCAACTGATAAAACATTACAACACAGTACAGACGAACGAACACTTTTGCAGTAAGCAAAACATAAACAATTATATGAGAAGAAATAAATTTAAAAAAATTTATTTAAAAAAAAAGGTGAGTGGTGTAATGTTTATATAAATATATGTATACCAATAAACATGCCGAGGCAAGCTCCCAGCAACCCCCATTCCGTTTCCGGTCCCAGAAAGCAGGAACGCTGACTTCTTACCAGGCTAATCAACCCTATCACATGTGTTATCTTGTTCTGTCTTCTTTTCTTAACACACTTAAGCAGATTACGAATCAAAACGCATTCTAATTTCACACAGCTACCACAAGAAGAACAACAAGAACACAACACTTGTCAGTCTGTTTAATGGTTCACATTTTGTTGTCTATGTATGATCAAATCTTGAATGGTACTTAACCATACCTAGGAATCGTC
>VCCN01000131.1:68602-97553 GCA_006491835.1 Architeuthis dux
TTTCTGCCTTGTTCGATCCACATTTTCTGACACCATGGTTGTGCGAACGGAGAATACGAACACGTGTGTACCATCTTGAAAAGATTTATTTAAAAAGGCTCAAAACAAAGCAGAGCCAAAAAGAGTCTGCTTGCAACAAAGATATATCAAGGGGAATAACTCTTGTCATTCATCAAGTTCATCTTACATTGCAAGGGAAGCAAGTCATGTGACTAACAATTTTGTCAGCCATTGAGCCAGGTATTATCGCTGACAGACCATGGAACAGAAGCTAACCCAGTATCGCTCACTGACTGACAGGTACGAGTTTGTGTCAGTTGCAGTTGAGAGGTTTGGCTTGATACGCCTTGAAGTGTTGAAACTTATCCGTCTAATAATTAATAATTGCATTGCTGCTTTTTGTAGTTGAGAAGTGCATGCGAGTTATGAGTTTGGTATGGTGTGAAGAAGTCTGTTAAACTCAGGGACCATGGTCACTACTAGGCTGTGTCATTACGGATTGAACTGTGTAACTTTGTATTTATAGGCAAAAAGAGGTGCAGATTGGCTCCAGACAGATCTGATAAATGGTCTTCAGCACTGTTTTGATTGGACAAATATTTTTGATTACCTACTGGAACTTGCTGTTTCAATCCCATGTGTTTGTAAAAAATTACTCTTCTCATTTGACTTCTGATCTTCAAAGACATACCGATTCAAAATATTTAGTTGGTACCCTCACTTTGTTACATGGGCAGCAGTAGGGTGTGGATTATGAAATCAAATTGCAAGTCTTTACAGTTATTTTAACAATGTAAGAATGTTATCATAAATGATTACATGAAAATTAATGGCAACTAGATCACTTGTAATTGTTTCATTACTGCTGTAACACTCATGATATTATTTACTTATTGTATCATCACAATCTCGTTTAAAAGGACAATTCTGATTTTATTTTAGCAAAGCCAAAAAACTTTACTGTCTATAATTGTCAATTTGATCTTGTAAAAATCTAGATAACCAATAAAATAACATACAAATTGAAAAGAATTAATGACATCGAAGGTAATAATCCTAATAAAAAGACACCAGACTTATACATTCAAATGATTTAATAATTAGATTACTCTAATCTCAATATATCTAATTCTTGTCTAATGTCTTTTTCTGTTCAATCTGAACAGCATTTGTAGAATATTTATTAAAATGTCAGCCCAAAGTTTCATTTCCTGCCATTTAATATTCTCCAATGATATCTGGCTTTCAGGAAATGGTAATTATTTTGAAAGTTATTACTCTGCTCTTCTTCCAATCTAAAATGAAGAGGAAATAGCCTGTCGTGTTTCAGTAATGAGAACATTGAATTTGAGGCAACATAAAGTTCAAACAAGTGAATTATGGAAATGTGATTTTTCATGACTTACCCAGAGTAGAAGAAACTATTTTCAAACAGTATAATATTGTTCACCTGACTTGGCACTGAAGATTTGGTGTCATATTTTATTTCATCACATCTATCAAGGATTATATACAGTTCAATCTGTGAATGTGGGTAGGTGAGGTTTATTAACCACCTAAAAGAAAAAGAACTTAATTCATTCAAGACTGAAAAACATTCTTCAAATGATCACTTTTGTACTTGAAAAGTTTGCAACATGCAAATGCTATAAATATCTGCATTTTTCAACACCCAAGCTTAAAACTATTTTCCCTACTAAAAATAGCTTTTATGTGTTAAATGGATGAATAGTAATGCTACAGTCCATCTTCTTGCTGTGGCCTCTGATCAATGAGAGGCTAAATTAAGACTGACAGGAGAAATAAGGGAACTATTTATTTTGGAAGAACAGAGTGGTGAGGAGAAACAGAGTTCCCAGAAGAGGGACATGGATACATGAACTTTCCTGTGTTTTAGAAGTAAAGGATCTCTCTTGGTCGATACAAAGAATAACTGAGAGATATTTTTCTGTACATTGTGTTTGTCTTGTTGAGTATGAGACGGGTTATGTCTGGTTTCAGAAGTGGATTTTTTTTTTTTTTTTTTTTGTCCACACCCTTTTTCTCAGCTGTATCTGTACCCCTAGAAGTTTCCTTCTGAAAACTTGACACTGCTGATACCGCCGAAAATGACATCATTCAAACACACAACAGTAGTCTAAACATGGTAATGCAACATTATCATTTGTGGACAGTTTGAGAAAAAAACAATTATAAATGCAAGAATGAATGTAATACCTTGCAATTCTTTAATGATATTTGCTGATGGCAATGATTATAACTTGTTGTTTTGCAGGTGACAGGTCTTGTTGATGCCTTGCAGTCAGATCCAATGGTTGTGTCTAACTACAGCGTGAGGACAGTCCACAAGACATTTCCAGCACTGCAATCTTTCAAAAGAGGAAAAGCTATTTTCACCTATCCAAACACACCTATCAAATGTGCTGGGGCTGCCCAAAAAATTATGTACCTCACTGATGACTTCTTCAGAAAGGTAATCAGAAAGCAATCCATGAAAAATGTACTAAAGGCTTGAAAATCTTACAATTATGCATTTTTCTCTCTTTGCAATCATATTTACTATATATTTTTCAAGAAAAATGGTTTGGTACTACATGATGTATTTAAATTCTGATATGGCAATAACTCACATTCATATAGCAAAATATTATGCAAGAGGTGACAATATATTTGGGATTAATAACATCCATTTCCATTTGATTTCTAAAGCTGAACAATATTGCACCAGTTCATTACTGAAGAAGTGACATAATGAAGTTATTTGTATTGCTTTAAGTAGAAACAACAAGCATTGCTTAATTCATCACCTCTGGTGAGTAAGCCATTCCTTTGATTGTGCAGTGTAATTGTACATCATACATTTTCAGTTATTCTCTTTTTTGCCAATCCTCTCCTTAAAGACTGAGATACTATTATTAAATATTAAGGAAGCATTTTTGAGTTGATCAATATTGATAAAGTAACAACAAAAAGCATTATTAAAATTATTTTTGCATTTGTTTACTTATTTAATGATGGAATATACTATAAGAATAGTCAAGATAATTTGAAATAAGTTCTCAATAGCCATGACCACAACTTAATAAACACAAGTCTTACCACAAGGTGTTCTGACTATTGAATTCATTCTTTGTTACTTTTGTTGTTACCACAGAATGTCAGCAAATCCATTCTACATCCTTCTTGAGGAATGATAATGACTAATCTCAAAATTATAGAAGGTACAAAAATCTTGGTAAATTGTGACATTTAAAAAAATCTATTTTACGGTAAATTCTTTACTTTTTATTTCTTACTGCATAAAACATTGTATCTTTTTTTATCTGAATAATGTGCATATATTTGGAAACGGTCACAGAGAGTGTCTGTTCACGTGTGGATCATCATGAGAATTTGAACTTCATTAAACATTCCAAGAGAAACCACTCTTGGAATCAATCAGTCATTGTTGGTATTTCTTACCACCACTCTCCCCCTTCCTCTATAATTCTTAATCCTCCTCCCCCTTCACTCTTTTCCATCTTCCTTTCCTTTTGCAGTCTCTGTCACTGCTTACTGCTAGAGGACTTTCAACTTTCACTCTTTTGTCGAGAGTGATGTCAGTAAAACCCACAGGCACTATGACTTCTGGACCCAACATATAGAGAATGTGAGGTACAATAGTATTCTGAAATCCGCAGATTCCTTACGTGTTGTTCTAGCCTCTTGGGAAGATGTTGCATTTCACTTTCTATTGTTGTCATTGTTCTTTGGTTTTTGATGTGTCAAATTGTTTGTCTATGCTAATAGGGGCTAAAAATATTCATAATAGGGGCTAAAAATATTCCTAAGCTATAAGAAGAAATTGGCAATGCTTCTCATTCAGTAGGTTTATTGCTGTTGAAGTATATCAATAGTATTTGTATGAATCTAGTTTTGTTTCAGTAACTTCTATTCTATGGGATGTGTTCGAGGTCTCTGAAGGAGTTTGGTTTTACTTTAGCAGTGCACGATGGAGATCCTCTCCAGTAAGTCTGGCAACTTCAAATGGGCATTGATTTTATTCTTGTAGAAGTTCAATTCTATTCTCGTGAAAGTTTTTATCTTATAGAAGATTTTATCTCATTTTATTCTTTCTTATTGTTCCACAAGGCCTATTGTCACATTATGATATTACCACAATGTTTCAAATAATCCATGCTACAGCCTTCTTCAGATGTGCAATCCATAAGAAAAGAGAGGGCTTTTTTTTCCATTTTTAACAGAACTAGATGGCAAATAGAAATAGTATCAACTGGCTTCTTTTATTCCTAGCAATGTGAGGTACACAAAGTCATCCATTCACAGCAAGCTATGTAACATGTGATTCTAACTTATACATATGGGTGTCTGACTTATGCATCTAGCCAACAATTTGATGCATGCTGCTTCTTTCAATTTTCTCACTCTCCAGCAGTTTTCCCTGTCAATTATTTGGACTTCATCCTGTCCTTTATATATGGCTTTCTTATGTTCCTCAAGTCTGACTTTAAGGGGGCAGCTGGTTTCTTTATATTCTTTCCTACTAATTTGCATGGGATGTTATAAATGCAATCTTTTGTCACCCACTTATCACCCATAATGGACCAACTCTAGTAAGGAGCTTGCAAAGAGTGGTTGTGCTATTGAAAACAACCCCGAAAAAATTAAAATAAAAAGGATTTCTCGACATTCCTTTAGACTATGACTTGAGAATAACAGATCTGCACCATTTCCTTGTGACCAGGATGCGGGATCAAACAAACACAACCAGAAAAGAAAACAACACTTTGGGATTAATTTGGCACTGTATGACTAGAAAAATAATTTTAAAAAGAAACAGAAGTCCTTATTACAGTTCATTAGGACAATTATCAGCAAATGAAATAAAAGATAGGTGCTTATTTGTCTCTGCAGGACTAGAAGGAACAGAGACCAACTTGCTCCATGGCAAAGGGATCAACTTGCCCCAACACAGATATATTTATTTTGATGGGGTGACAGTTACCACTGCATCACTCCCCAACAATACCTTTGATATACAGGTTTGCTCACAGTTATCCATGTCTGGCTGATACTATTCACCAGCTCTGAAACCTTATCCAAACAAATCTTCCACAGGTTTACTTTTAATGGTCAAAAGCAGGATTTTAGCACTCACCTCACCAGTCCGCAAATGTACATGCCAGAATTCTGGTGCAAGAAGACAATCATGTGACTTAGCCATGTGACCAAAATAACTGAAAACCTCATAGGCTTCAGATAAAAGCCTGCGGTCCGACTTACCCTGGGGTCCAACTAGCCCCGATCTCCCCTACTGAGAAAGCATTTTGTGATTCCATACAGAGGGATTAAAATTCATTTAAAAATGGGTGATGTTTGTTATTTCAGAGTGGCAAGCGAGATCAGGCTGATATTGAGTATTTCACCAGCCTGGGTGTGATATTTGGTGTCAAACATTATGCCCAAGAGCTGGAAAAGATTGCTGCAGGACGGTAAGTTGTAATCTCAGTATTTATAAAGAATAGCAGGAATGTGGCTGTTTCATTGAGTGTCTACATGTTCATTTCATTTTCTTTTCACAATAGAATAACATATATAACCAACTTTTTGTCCCAACGTAAAAAAAGACGGAGACTATCTTTCGCTATGGATGCCTGTCATCATTGTTGTTGTTGTATCCTTTTTCTCAATTGGATAACTTTGTTATTCCTTAATATATTTCAATGATATTTTGTATGTAGGCTTGTGGAGAGATTCTACCTGGGGGATGGTCAGTTATGGCCAATCCGACTGTTTACATTTTATAACCATATGTCAACATGCAAAGATATTGAACTTTGGAATTGCTGAACTGATTTCTATGAATATATTTTTGCAGGAATATCAATGTCAATTACTTTTACAATTTGATTGAGGTGCAACCAGATAAACGAGAAGCCATCTTTGCCAAAATTAACAGTGAAGCTAGTGAAACTGTAACTGTTAAGGTAAGCAATATTCTGTATATTTTACAAGCATCTTGATGTGTTGACCCAGGAAGGTTTAAATGAAAAGACTTGAAAACCAGATAACCATTATTTATCCTTGGTGTTATAAAGCTATATAATTGTTAGATTCTGTTTTAATAATTTATACATTAAAATTAACAACCATAAGTCTGAATAATTGTATAATGCTCCCAGATTAGTGATCTCAGCAACTGGGAAACCACATTTATTAGAGATGGAATTCTATTTATTTTTTAAACTTTACTCTTTAGTAAACTGGATCATGTGGTTTGGGTCATTAGCCAGACATTTATAAACAAATTTAAGAGATTCAGTAGCCAACAAATCTTGCTTTTGAAATTCTTGTAGTCCTTTGACAAATTTTGCTCAATTTTTGTTAATTAGTAAGTGTGATGATGCACAATTTTTCCAAATGACAAATATGTGGGCACTGATTTCTTCACTACAATAATTCTGAGATCCTAATTTTGGGACAAAATTAAATTTTATTGTGTACATATTTACAAGCACACAGTTTAGAAAAATCAATGATTCTAAGGTTGTTTTTGAGTTATGAAAGGGATTCCAAAATAAGCCATTATTTTATTTACTATTTTCTTTGATAACATTAAAGCTCAATGGTTTAAACCAGTGCATCTATCACTTGATTAGCCAATTGTGTTTTATAGAAGAACATATCCATACAGTGAATTTTGAAAGTGAGATCTTTAATTTCTAACAATTAATTTGTATTTTTTAATCTTCTGTAGAAGAGTAATTTTTTAAAATATATAAAACAACTTTCCCTCTGCCTGTTACTGTGCCCCATCCCCTCTTAAACATTGGTACAGCTCAACCAAATTTCCTATGCATATGTAGTGGACCAAGGGGAAGAAGTTGGGCTATTTGATTTTTCAAAATAACATTTTTTTAAAGGGTTCTAAAAGGAGAGTTCTATTTACAATGTAACTATAATGCAAAACTGAACCCTTACTTTCCCTTCATTGGCACAACTTTGGCATAGCTTAACCATATTTGGTATGCATATTTAGTGGACCTAGGGGAAGGTTTTAAAGTAAAAAGTTTTGTTTTAAAAACAATCTTTTTTAGATGGGTGGAGGGGGGGTTCTATTTAAAATGTGATTATAATACTAAATAATACATATACATACTAGGTGGAAACTGCCGATATGGTGGGGTGATCAATCAAAAGAATTGGAAAAAGTGGTGATCAATGAATAAGTTACTTCACTTGCATTTTGTTGGGCATTGATCACTGAAAAATTCTGAATTTTCAAAAAATAAGTGTGAATACTGTCAGACACAAACTAAAGGATCAATTTAGAATTAACTTACATTGGTTAACCCCTCCCCCCTAAAAACCTACTTTTGGGGAATTTTCAAAAAAAAAACAAAAAACATTTTCCCTACTCATTGATAGTAGTTTCTACTATGAACGGTTAGGGCTGAGCAAAGTCCAGATACATATAAATGTCAAAAAACATGAATAACCTAAACCCAGCAATAATGGGTGGTCTGTTGTGGGTAGCAGCGATTAATAGTTGATTTTAAATGTGCATTGAATATTTTCTTGATGCAGAAACGAGTTGATTTGGTTTTAAATAATAACAAAAACATTTTTGCCTTATTGTTCTCTAGTATAGAAAGCTAAAATAGTAACAAGTGAGTATGATCATATTTTAGTATATATTTTATACTTCATCCATTAAAATGTATGCACTGCTTTTCAAACTGTTATATGTATTTCAGTATGACCTGCTGCATGTCACTCCTCCGATGTCAGCACCAAATGTTATAAAAGCCTGTCCTTTGAGTGATCCTTCAGGATATATAAATGTAAATAAACAAACTCTTCAGCATGTGAAATATTCAAATGTTTTTGGTCTAGGAGATTGCACAAACATTCCTACTTCAAAGACTGCTGCAGCAGTTGGTAAGTTTAACTACTATGATCTATTAGCTAGTTGTATTGGCTTTGTTTATTACATTTCTTTGAATCAGTATTACTGAGATGAAATCAAATTGATGATGGCAACCTGTTTCCTTTTTAATAAGGATAGATTGATTCCTATATAAAGTATAAAATTTCATTTTAATGCAAAATTACAGGTATTAAGTCAGTAAAGAAGTGAGTTTGGATTCAAAAGTGATGCTGGCTCGTATTCTTTATTACATGCTCGGTTAGACATGCCATCAAGAGTAAAATGGGCACACATGTTAATTTATGACTAAAACCACAAGAAAAGATTTTTAGATATACCCATTAAATGTTGTGCCAAAATTGAATAATAATTGCAATTATTTTATAAACAAATAAAACAGTTCGCATTTTTAAGATTAGATATGATTGGATGTCAAAGGCTTTTCCTAATTTTCATCTGTGTTTTTATAACATCTTGCTGATTTGTTTTCAGATCATCAGTTGATTATGATGTCAATTTATGAAACTTAGTCTGTTTGGGGACAGAACAAAATTATAAGTAGCATCTTTACTGTTAAATAATAACTGACAGATTTATCAAAAAACACATTTATTAACAACAGAAGTACTTACAAAACTCTTTGTTCTCTCAACTATATCATCCGCTATTACAAAAGTAAACAAATGCTCTCCAGTCTAAGGGACTTAACTCAGTATTAAATAAAAGTACTTAATATATCTTCCCCTTTTCCTTTTCTTTTGGGTGAGTCTTTATAATAATAATGTTTTCTTGTGTCCCACTAAATACTTAAAAAATAAACATATTTTTCTGCAGATTTTCCATTCAGTCCTTCAACAACGTGACATCTCCAACCTTCAGGCAAATGTAATCAAAATCTTGTGGAACTTCAAGCTGATTGTTTATCATGCTTTCTTAAAAAAACAAATTTCTTTTTGACCCAGGAATTAGTTCCGAACACATTGTCTGTCCATCTATTAAAACCGTCCTTAGCTATATTGGTCTGTTAGTTGATTTGTTCGATGACATCTGGATTACATTTAAAATAACATTCAAGTTCATCTATTTACATAAAAGTCAAACTTACATGAAATGAATGAGCATTCTTTTAGCATCAGGAATTTCCACCATGCAAACTTTGTAGTCCAACAGCGACACTAGTTAGCTGCATTCTCCATATATCAATTCAGTTTCAGTCTGTCTCCAGACATTTGACTTCTCTTCAAGTTGGTACTCCCAACATAGATCCGCATTCTCTTGTCTGTGCCCTCAGACTAATCGGCTCTACCTTTTAAGGCTGTGTTGGCATGTTCACTTTTTCTGATTCATTTGAGGTCCAGCCCAGGACCTCGCTTCTGTTCCTTTTTCTATTTTGACTGGCCTTACTTGGAAAAGCCCAGAAGTACACTAAAGTGCCAATCTTGTTTGTATCAACCATTCTATCATTCAGAAAACTAGTAAGGATTTCTTTCAATGTTGACCTTTATCAAACTCTAACTAGAATGCATCTAGCTTCTTCTTCATATGAATCTTTTCAGCTCTAAGATTTGAAGTTTCTTCCATTAATTTGCTTCTTTTTGTTGACTTCTTCAACTTTATAAGAGCTGTGTTTTCTTGTGTGTGTTTCAATTCAGATCCCATTCCTTAGGACCTTCTTTCGCACATTTGTTTCAGTTGGGTTTTTTTTCCAACATATTCCATAAGCCCTAGGCTGTTTCCTCAGTCTCTCTACAGGATTCTGTAATCTGGCTACCTCAAAATACTGCCTGGCTCCTTTAACATTATTGACTTCCGTGGTCACTGTGAGGTAAGAGATCATACAGGAAATGAGCGATTAATTCCTAGTATTCATAGGTGTCCCCTGCAACTGCATATCTGATTCACTTTGAAGTCATGCCTACCACACAATACTGCATTAGCTCCAGTCTCCTTTGTCTCAGCTCCCTGACTCAATGAGGGTTCATCCAGGACCCCGCTTCCTCTCGTACTCTGGTGTATTGGTGAACTTTCATGATTTAAGACACCCTTTAGAAATCTAGTCCTGGTCCCCATGGAAGGGCAATCTCACTGGATGTGCCCAGAACTTCCACAATTAAAATAACCTCTAGTTCTGATTTCTTTGTCACAGTGATAAGCAATATAACCAAGCCGTTTACATATGTAACAGCATTTCATCACAGCATAACAGTAACATACTATGTGGCCAACTTCATTGTAGCAACAGACTTGTCTAGAGTAGCAATCACGAGCCAAATGACCTTCATGGTGGCATTTGTAACAGTGACATAAGTGGTTTGCTTGACTTATTTTTGGGCTTTCCAACATCCTGATTTTTGCATTCAGAGATCATATGACCCATTTCATGCCACAACTTTTGTTCATGTATAAATTGCTCTGATTTCAGCCTGATAATTCTTAATATTCCACATTTTTCTTTTCTAAATTAGCTTGGCATTTCTTCAGTCAGTTCTACAAACGAATTTCCTTTAACTTTTGTTTCTGATTCATTGTCCATATCACTCGTATACTGTTAATTCTTGTCACAGTTTCTTTTCCTTCTGTTTTTCACTTCTTTTCACTTTTTCCCATCTTCGTATTTTCTATTTTTTCCTCAGAATTTTCTTCAAATACTTTATCCATTAAAGATATTCTAATATACTAAATAAATGATATTATAAAGATTTTTGCATTACAAACATGGAATTTTATCCCCAAATACTACTGATTAGAAATTCCCAAATTTTCACAATTATAATTAATATTTTCACTTTTCTTTTTTTAGCCTGTCAGAGTGGAATACTACAGAACAATCTCAAAGCAGTGATGGAAGGTAATTCTAATCTGAAAATGGTAAGGGAATATATTAATTTTCTAGCTGCACACTTTGAAATGCAGAAGAGGATTTCTTATTACTAGCTAGTGTGTGAAGAAATTTACATTTAATAGAAAATAAATTCTGTTAATTTTTTCTAACTACCAATCTGTCAATATGACGGAAAATTAATTACACATAAATATTGTTTACAATTTGTATTTTTTACTTAAAATTGATAAGTAGTTGGTTAGGATGCAAAGAACAAGTAATGTTATATTCAACCAGGTTAGTTGACTTGATGCAAGGAACAAGTAATGTTATATTCAACCAGGTTAATGCAAACACAAGCCAAAAAGTAGACAGAACTAAAATTTAACCCAGACAAAGAGATAACAAGTCTTTATATAAAACATGTAGGCCGGGGCCAGCAGGGCCTACTGTGCACCCCCCCCTCCCCCCATGATTTTACATTTAGGGTACCAAAATGTTCCTTCGGATGTCCTCTTTCAGAAAAATGTTCCCAAGAAAAAAGTTGGGAAGAACTACTTCATTTGCATAAGACAAAATGGCCGCCAGCACACACCAAAAAAGACAGAATTTCATATCTCGGCTTCCAATTGACATATCTGAATACTTTAAAAGGGTTTCAGACATGAGGATTCATAATTTTACTTTATTTTACCTTAAATAAATAATTTATAGGTATATATTTCAAGTATACGTTAGAGGCAAATTTGTGGATTTAATTCATGAAGGAAATATATATATGTATCGTTGGAAAGAGAATTTCCTCAGCTTTCCAACGGTGTCAATTTGTATCTATTGGGCTTAAAAAGTTGCAGTCCAAGACGTGAAGCTAAGTATTCAGCATTTTACAAGAAAACTTCAAGACCACAGTCAAAAGTCTATAGATCGTAGAATTTTTGATGGAGGTATATACATGTATATATCGTTAGAAAGAGAATTTTATCAGCTTCTCAACTGTGTATGTTTCCAATTTGTATCTCTTGGTCCTAAAAAGTTACAGCCAAAAACGCGAAGCTAAGTATTCAGCATTTTACGAGAAAACTTCAAGATGACAGTCCAAATTCTATGGATCGTGGAATTCATTTTCGATTGTGGTATATACATATATATATTGTTAGAAAGGGAATTCTATCAGCTTTCCAATGGTGTATGTTAGGCTTAAAGAGTTACATCCCACAGTGTGAAGCTAAGTATTCAGTATCTTACGTTGAAAACTACACAGTCCAAATTCTATGGACTGTGGAATTAATTCTTGATTGTGGTATATACATATCGTTAGAAAGGGAATTCTATCAGCTTTATAACGCTGTATGTTACCAATTTGTATCTCTTGGTCCTAAAAAGTTACAGCCCAAAATGTGAAGCTAAGTATTCAGCACTTTGTGAGAAAACAAGTACACAGTCCCAATCTATGGATTGTGGAATTAATTTCTAATGAGGTTATATACATATAGATATCGTTAGAAAGAGAATTCTATCAGCTTTCCAGCAAAGTATGTTCCCAATTTGTATCTGTTGGGCTTAAAAACTTAAAAACGTGTTGCAGGGAAATTGTAACTTTATAGTCCACATTCTACGGATTGTGGATTTAATTCCTGATGGAGATATATACACAGACACACACATATAGATATATATGTAGATATATATATATATATCTATATCATTAGAAAGGGAATTTCATCAGCTATCCAGCAGTGTACGTTCACAATTTCTATCTGTTGGGCCTAAGAAGTTACACCTCAAAAGGTGAAGCAAGGTATTCAGTATCTTACATGAAGATTTCCTCAGCTTTCCAACGGTGTATCCTGTCAATTTGTATCACTTGGGCATAAAAAGTTACAGCCAAAAACATGAACTGTGTACTTGAGGTTTTCTCGTAACTAACTTCACGTTTTAATGCCATAATCCATAGACTTAGGACTGTGTACTTGAAGTTTTCTCGTTTTGGGCTCTGACTTTTTAAGCCAAACAGATACAAATTGACAAGATAGACGGTTCGAAAGCTGATTCCCTTCCCTTTCTAACCATATATATATGTGCATACCTCTATTGAGAATTAATTCCACAATCCATAGACTTTGGACTGCGTACTTGAGATTTTCTTGTAAAATGCTGAATACTTGGATTCACATTTTCAGCTGTAAGTCTTTAAGCCCAACAAATACAAATTTACAAGTTACACTATTCGAGAGCTGAGGGGATCTCTTTCTAGGGATGTATATATATGTATATACCTCCATCAGGAATTAATTCCACAATCCATAGATTTTGACTGGGTACTCAAGTTTTTCTTATAAAATGCTGAATACCAAGCTTCACGTTTTCGGCTGTAACCTTTCATACCCAACAGATACAAATAAACTATATACACTGTTATAAAGCTGATTCTCTTCCTAACGATTTACATATGTATATACCACAATCAAGAATTAATTCCACAATCCATAGATTTGGACTGTGGACTTGAATTTTTCATCGTAAAATGCTGAATACTTAGCTTCACGTCTTGGGCTGTAACTCTTTAATCCCAACAGATACAAATAGAAAATATACAATGTTGGAGGGCTTACACCATTCCCTTTCTAACGCTCTATACATGTATATACCTCCATCAAAGATTAATTCTACGATCCATAGAATTTGGACTGTGTAGTTGAAGTTTTCTTCGTAAAATGCAGAGTACGTAGCTTCATGTTTTAGGCTGTGACGTTTTAATCCTAAAAGATACAAATTGGTAACATACACTGTTGGAAAGCTGATAAAATATTCTTTCTAACGATATATACATCCATCAAAAATTAATTCTACGATCCATAGACTTTGGACTGTGGTCTTGAAGTTTTCTTGTAAAATGTTGAATACTTAGCTTCATGTTTTTGGATGTAACTTTTAAAACTCAACAGATACAAATTGGGAACATACACTGTTGGGAGACTGATAAAATTCTCTTTCTAATGATATTAATATATATATACTTTAATCAGAAATAATTCTACGATCCATAGATTTTGGGCTGTGTACTGAATACTTAGCTTTACATTTTGAGCTGTAACTTTTTAAGCCTCTTGTCTCTTTTGGCCTTCAAAATGAACACAGAATGAAAGGAAAAATATTTGACTGGAATTCATTTCATTAGTTATTTACTAAGCATAGCTTAGTTTTGACACAAGGACACATGTATGGGGCACCCAGTGAGGATCAAACTTATTACTAATGATTTGCAAGACCAGCTTGCTAACCAGTACACCATAATGTGGAGCCCTAAGCACTCATCATTTATATTGTAAGTTTTAAAAGTTAATTTATAGAAAAGTGTGTGGAGGGGTGGAGCCTTTTCTTCTCGAAGGTTCCATAACAATTGTAAAAACGAAAATAGTATAGTTTATTGGTATCAAGTTCTGGGGAGAACGGTCAGTGACTAAGTACCTTCTGAACTTTATTGTTTATAGTGTTATAGATTTTACAAGTACTGAAAAGCTACATTAGAAGTTAAGAAGTTTTCAATTTGTTTTTATAAATGGAAAAAGCTAGTTTTTCCTGTTGTATTTCCTTAATGTTTAATATTTTGAAAATCTTGAAAGATTTATTTGAAATACACTTTTTTCATCAAGTTATGTAGTGTTTTTAATATGCTAACAAAAGAAAGGAGTTAAAGTAAGTGGAGATTGTGAATTGTATAAGAATTACCTCGCTTCACCAAAGCAATAAAAGTTGGGTCGCCGAATATTTACCGACAGCAAATTACCAACATTTATAGAGATGTAAAATTCATAGATACACATTTTTAAAATTACAAAATGATTAAGAATTAAAAAGAATTTAATGGAACGAAAATATAAAAGATTTGGCAATTAAAAACTTGTATAAGAATTATTTCTATTATAAGAATATTTATCCCATTCGTGAAAAAATGAATGGAGAATTTTTCAATCAAAAAATTCAGTTTTTCATGTTTAAAACCGGAATTTTTTTTGTTGTTTCCAGTATAAACAATGGGACGTAATAGTTAGCATATAGAAAAAATAAAATAAAATTCAAGAAAACTACAGATGTTTTGTTTGGGAACTTTGGCGTTGCTTTTTTTATTTTTTATTTAAAGAGCTGGATAAATGAATTTAAATATTAAAAAAAAAACAACAAATAAGTTATCATTTTTACTGTAAATAAAATTGTGAAATAAACCGTTATTATTATTTGTAACTTACCTATAACTAAAATGTTAAGTCTTTTAATTTTTCCAGTTTAAATAAAATTGTTTGTTTGTGAATTAAAAAAAAACAAAAAAACTTTATCTATAACTTACATCAGAAACTTTTATTGGGTATCTTGCAGTTTAAACAGCTATTTTTCCCCGTCATAGTTTAGAGTCCCAAATAACAAAAAGTATACAAACAGACATATTAACAATAAATAAATAATTTACCTTCATCTTAATTTCTGATTTAAAAAAAAAGCACTACAAAATTAAGATGAAGGTAAATAGTAGTAGTCAAAAATTAAATAATGTTTTACAATACCTCATCATAAAAAAGTAATAAATATCTAAAATTAAATTAAAAACATTTAAATATAGAAATGACGCTGAACTACGACGTGAAAAATCAACAGGCGAAAACCAGTTTAAACTGCAAAGATACCCCTTAAAGTTTATGTATCTTAACTTTTTTTAGCATAAATAAAAACAAAAGTGTTTGTGAAATTTATTTTTTGTTATATTTTATAATTTTATTTCATTTTGACCTTCTCAATAAATTGTACAGTTTGGGAAATTGTTATCGGTAAAGTATTCTTATTAAATTGTTGTCGGTGAATCCCATAAAAGTTCTTGTCTGATCATCCTTTGTTGTAGAAAGTTTAAATTGAACTTTGTTGCACTTAAAGTCGCTCCAGTGGCTGTATAAAGCACTTGTCAGGCTGCATTTGAAATTCAGCTCCTGCTCCTCCAAACATAAACATATTTAAATCAAATCTTAAAAAAGATCTCAGACACCAAATGTTGGAATATGGATTTTTAACTAAATAATAAAAAGCAATTAGAACAACTCAAAACCATGGTAGGACTCTATTACTTCAAGCTTCAAAGGATGGCGTTTCTGCTAGTAATATTTTAGATAGTAAACTTAATCGAAAAACTAATTTCATCTAAGAAATTACAAATGATAATTGCCAAAAATAACCTTTCCGAGAACCCAGAAATATGTCTTCATGCTTGTTTACAAATGATTGTTTTTACAGCGCAACAATATATCAATATTTCTCAGTTTTAAAAGGTTTCTATATAACAGCTGAGTAAATTATTTACTCTAATATTTTCTATCTAGTATGATGGATACACATCCTGCCCCATAGTTACCAGTTCCAACAAATGCTTCCTAGCAGAATTTGACTTTGACAATCAACCTCTGGAGACTTTCCCATTCGAACAAGCCAAAGAAAGGTCAACTATGTTCTTCATGAAATCCTATTTATTACCTTTTCTCTACTGGAATCTCATGACAAAGTAAGCATTCTTTGATAATTTGCTATTTTTATCAGTTTTGATTATAATTTTTTTAAATTCTGCAAATCATTGTTATGCACTTGTATCTGTGCATAGTTAGTACATAAATATATATGTATGTGTATGTCCATATTATATATATGTACGTATTATGTTTGTAATGTAGGTATATATACTTTATTAAAACAAGTGCCAAATAGAAAAGGTTTTTAACTCTTAGCTTTCTGAATTATCAGGAAGCTAAACTACTTCAAATTCAGTTTCCACCTAGAACCAGTTGTAGAGTGCGAGGTTGTTTCTACAAGGTTGTGATTTTGTTGTGTTGAAGTGGAAAAGTAATGAATGGTGAAGCAGGGGAGATGTTACTTGAGTTGTAGAAGAATGTGAATTGTTTCTACAGTTGAAATTAGTGGTGAAAAAGCGATGACAAAAATGACCTGTAATGGCGGCCGGTAGTAGCAGCAGGAAAGGTCACGGGGTCGAAAGAGGAAGGACGGAAAATCGGCCGTATGGTTTTTGGCGGTCAATTCAAACAAAGGAAAAGAATGAAAACACAAAGGCATTGGATTTAAAGTTTAAACAGGCCATGTTTAATAAAAAAATATGTACGGAAAAAGGGGTACATGAAAAAAAAGGAAATATATGCATATGTAAGAAAGGTTTTGGTGAGATGATTGCTAAAAGAAAAGAAAAGGGATTTTTGCCTCTAGCCATTTTTCGCGTTCCAAAATGTATTTTGTGAGACGGCAGTGTTAGTTATACAAACTAAATTATGTAGGCTGAGTGCTCTTTAATAATGCGGCTGCTCTCGACAAAAGGAAAGTGGGGGCTACGCAGGACTGAAACATTAAGTGGAAAAAGGAGAGATGTTTTTACGTGCCAAAGGAATAGACACGGGCGAAAGAGGCACTGTTAGAGAACAGGCTACGAAGGCCAGGAGAATCGGCAGACAAGGGTTTTTATAGGCATGCTGATGTCACGCAAAAAGGGAGCTAGTATTAGTTGCATACTTCATAGGGGTCAGAGCTGGCCCTTGTCGAGGTGCAAGACCAGTTTGCTATTTTAAACCCTATTTTGATACTTTGTGAAAAGCGACCGCTACACAGTCTTCTGTTATTTGTATATTTAATGTTTACATGACTGTTTAAAAGGAAATTTATTATCGATTGATGAATATTTTCGTGCATTGATCTTTTTCATTTTAATTAGGCTCAAATTCTTACAATGAAATGTGATCCAGAATTACCAAATGTAAATTTCCATTGTATTTGATGTGAAGAGCTTTTGATCTATGCATGCATTTGTCTCCCTCTTCTTTCTTGACACTGATAAATTCTTTGGGTTTTTTTTCATTTACTTTGCAGGGGATATTGGAGAGGACCTCGATTCTTCAGAAAATTAATGCATCTTGGTTTTAGCAAATAGGCCAGTTGATATATGGAATATTATATTTTAATTTTCTTCCTGCTATCATTCTGATGTCCGATATTTGGAGTTGAAGATATATAAATGTCAAATCTTGTTAAATCCACTTCATGAATTTGCATCCATATATATTATATATCTGTATTTTGCAATAAAATCATATTACGTTTTCCTTACAATTTAAATACTTATTTTTACTTTTAGTGTCATTCATTCTAATTAACAAATCTGAATAACACTCTCCAATATCTTGTTGTTTGAACAACTTACGTATGGAAGTAAAATCAGTAATACGTTTATTTGCTGATGACACCAAGCTATATCTACTGGTACCGAAGAGGCGACAATTCAACTAGCTGAAGATGTCATGCGGCTTGACACTTGGGCTTAAAACATGCAAATACATTTCTACCCGTTGAAAGGCAAAGTGATGCATCTAGGCAAAAAAACCTTAAGCACCAATATACCATGAAGACAGAAGATGGAGATTACCATACTCTAGAAAACATGTGTAGAGAAAGACCTTGGTGTACACATTGACAAAACATTGAAATTCACAGCACACAGCCAACAGAAGATCAACATAGCAAATAACATTTTTGGTTGTCTCCGCCACACCTTTAAGAACATGGATGCGGAAATATTCAAAATGCTGTATAAAGCACTTGTCAGGCCGCATGTGAAATTCAGCTCCTGCTCCTCCAAACATAAACATATTTAAATCAAATCTTAAAAAAGATCTCGGACACCAAATGTTGGAATATGGATTTTTTAACTAAATAATAAAAAGCAATCAGAACTCAAAACCATGGTAGGACTCAGTAGGTTGACCTTACTAACCTAATATTGTCCTGCTTGAGATACACATTGAGATAAGTACCACCCGTTGAAATGCAAAGTGATGCACCTATAAACTAGATAAATATTAAGTTGATGAAGTTGCTACATTTTGATTATCTAAATGTTGTTACGGTTTTATTTATTTATTGTTTCTTCCCTTACAATATTTTATTATGGCTGGTATTTTGGGCAAATATTTAATACTAGTTTACCTTTGCTGTCAAAAAATGACAGAAATAATTGAGTAATGCCATAATTGCATAGTACTTATAAAATATGTTGCTCTGCATTTTCTTGTTTATTTTCAATACTTCCTGAATATTAAGCTAAACTAAAAGTAAAAACACAATTTTTTAAGTTTAATGTAACATAAAATTCTATTTCTAAGTTATGTCACTGCTGATGTAAACATGAGACGACATATGCACATTGCTAATTGTTATATATCTGGATTAGATGTTTGAATATTTTTATATATGAATTGCAGTTGTAATCTGTAGTGAAATCATATTGAATGAAGTAAAAGGTGACATGTCAATGTTGGAACTAATAAGACATTTAAGAATAGTGAAAAAAACAACTATTTTTATTACCATAAAATTAGCCAAATAATTGTGCATTTTGTGATAAAAGCATATAATTTGGTACACTTATAGCCAAAGGCATTCCAAGAAAATTTGGATATTGAAGCATCATGAATTTTCAATATGGTAGCCATTTTAAAAATGGCTGTCTGCGACAACTATTTTCAGATGAATTTTCTCATCAGCAATTGATATAATATATGTGGACATTACTAGTTGAATATTTTACCATACATAGCTTTTGGGAATTGCCATTTGGATAATACATGCAAGTCATCAAAAATTCAAGATGGTAGGCCATGGCTGGTATGAAAATTGCAATAAAGTTGTGTAGACTAGTCTGATATGGATGATCTCGGTATCAAATCATACATTTTTTTATGATGCAGAATTCAAATTCAGAACTTTAGAATTGCCCAGAAGCTTCCTGCTATCTCACCCAAAATAAGTGATAACAATAACTGCCCAAAGCTAGGGTCTATTCAGCACTCCCCTTCGCAGTAACAGAGGGCTGTGCTGTCTAAGGCAGCTTTTTTTGCACTTGCACTGCCTAATATAGTACATTATACATTTGCTGGACTGGCTTGCATCTGGTAGGCATGTGCAGAAGGTTCATAGTACCCCTCAGATGTCTTTGACTAGCCCCATCTACACAGTGAGGGTAGGTCTGGTGTGGACACTAGCATCTGACCTCTTTGATACACTGCTTTCTTAACATGCTTCTCTAGGACAGCCTTTGTTGGAGGGATTGACTGTACATTGTGCCTCTTCACAAAAAGCTTCCTCCTTGCCTTGTCTATTTCTGTGCCGGTTCTGTCGTAGAACAGGATAATAAACATCTCGATCATGGCCATTACGTCCTGTGGTGTGTCATCCGGTGCAGAAAACTGTATTAACAAGGCGTGTGTAAGCTCTGGATAGACAGTTCATACATCCCAAAAAGTATTTTTCTTGTGGCCAACAAAGCTTGAGACAGTATCACAGACTGTCAATGCATGGAACAGTGGAAGTGCACGTGCCTTCTCAGGGCCTAGCCTGGAAGCAATTTCATGAGCTGCTAGGTATCGAACACTCTTTCCAGTTCCAAATGCCAACCAAAGCTCATCTTCTTGGCTGTAGACCCTGAGCCAGATATGTATGTGGTTGCTTGCTGAGGACTTTCACATCATTAGTGACCAGAAGCTGTTTATCCTCCTTTACAAACCATCTGAGAATAAGGTGACCAACTCAGTCTAATTGCTGTCAACATTTTTGCCAGTTCAGCATTTATGTCTGGCCTAAATGCACATATGCTAATTTTCCATGATTGCCAACTTTGAAACAACCAACAAAATCTAGGGAATAATTCCCACATTTGTTCTAACTTAACTACTATTCATTAGAATTGCTTCAAAATGTTTTGGCTGTGGAATATCAGAATGTACAAAAGGAAAAGGTCATTCACACAAAGTAAAATAGAAACAATGTTAGAGCGAATGGCTCGTATGTGAGAATTATTCCCTAGACTTTGTTGGTTGTTTCAAAGTCGGCAAGCATGGAAAATTAGCATATGTGCATTTCAGCCAGACATAAATACTACTCAGAGTTGACAACAATAGGACTAAGTTGTTCACCTTATTCTCAGATGCTCTGCTTAAATGGTTTGTGAAGGAGGATAAACAGCTTGTTACAGATGATGTGCAGCAAGCAACCACTTCCAGATCTGTCTGCAATTGCATGTACACACAAGGAAGCCAATAGTCGCATGTTATTACATGTGGCCCATGCAGCAAGAAATGGCCATCTGATGTTGTGGTGCTAGCTGTTGCAGTGTCTCAGGGTCTACAGCCAGAAGATGAGCTTTGGTTGGCATTTTGAACTGGAAAGAGTGTTCAATACCTAGCAGCCCATGAAATTACTACAGGGTTATGTCCTGAGAAGGCACATGCATTGACGGTCTGTGACACTGTTGTTGTGTTCTTGTTGTTCTTCTTGTAGTAGCTGTGTGAAATTAGAATGTGTTTTGATTCATAATCTGTTTAAGCGTGTTAAGAAAAGAAGACAGAACAAGATAACACGTGTGATAGGGTTGATTAGCCTGGTAACAAGTGACCCTTCCCTGTTCCCACTTCCGGCTCCCGCTTTTGGGACCGGAAACGGAACAGGGATTGCTGGGAGCTTCCTCGGCATGTTTATTAATACAGATATATTTATATAAACATTATAACTGTCTCAAGCTTTGTCGAGAAAAAGACTGCATGGGATGTATGGACTGTCTATCCATAGCTTACACATGCCCTGTTGAAATCATCTTCTGCCCCAGATGACATACCACAGGAATGTAATGGCCACGATCGAGAGGTTTATTATCCTGTTCTATGCCTGAACCAGCACATGCACAAAAATAGACAATGAAGACTTCTTTCTGTAAGAAGCACAATGTGCAGTCAATCCCTCCAACAAAGGCTATCCTAGAGCATGTTAAGAGAGCAGTGTACCAAGGTGTTTATGTGTGGGGTCAGATGCTAGTGTCCATACCAGACCTACCCTCACCATGTAGATGTGGCTAATCAAAGATATCTGAGGCATACTATGAACCCTTCTGGACATGCCTACCAGATGTAGGCCAGTCCAACTATGAACTTGTCTCCTGCAAATGTAAGAAAGTTGTGTTAGGCAGTACAAGTGCAAAAAAAGCTGCCTTAGTGTGCACAGCCCTCTGTTACTGTTTCTATTTTATATTTTGATTAAAATATCCCACGATAGGCCTTAGCTTTGGGCAGTTATTGTTATCACTTATTTTAGGTCTTGAATTGTGAGATAGCAGGAAGCTTCTGGACAATTCTAAAGTTCCAAATTTGAATTCTGCATCATCCATATCAAACAGTCTATGCAACTTTATTGCAATTGCAATTTTCATACTAGCCATGGCCGCCATCTTGAATTTTTGATGACTTGCATGGATTATTTAAATCGCAATTCTAAAGAGTTATGTATGGTAAAAAGTTCAACTAATTATGTCCTCAATACCATATATTATCCAATGCTGAGAAGAAAATTCATCTGAAAACAGTTGTCGCAGGCAGCCATTTTAAAAATATCTGCCATGGGCAACATATAGAAAATTCATGATGGCTCAATATCCAAATTTTCTTGGAATGCTTTTGGCTATAAGTACCAAATTATATGCTTTTATCACAAAATGCTCAATTGGCTTGAAATATTTGGCTAATGAAATTCTCTCCTGCTAAATATTTTCAAAGTATGACTGAAGGCAACAATAAGTTTATGCATAAGCAATTATCGAAATTGTAAATATTAGGATTTTTCCCACTATCAACAACCATCCAGAACAATGTGATTGCTTTCTTGTCAAAGATTTACAATATTTCCTTCGTTTTATTAGCATTTAAAAAAAAAAGAATCAAGAAAATATCTAATCCTAACCCACAAAATGTGTTGCTGGCTATAACTTGTTACTCAAAGCTCTTTTAAAACCTGAATCAAACTGCAATAATAAGTCAAGACAATTCCAGAAACCATTCCACTGCTGAATTCGAAACAAACAAGAGCCTTTCGAATTTTATATTTGCATTTATGCACATGTACAGAAAAGTTCCATTTATGTGTTGTATGTGATCATATGTTACGGCAAATACATATATTTGAAGGAAGCATTCCATTATTAAAAAAGAGCATGTCGTTTACCTTACAAGGTTATTAGGTGTCATTTGATTTTAAAAGTAACCTACATGCAAATTAATTTTCTGATCATATTCTTGCATCTGTAGGAAAAAAAGGGTTATTTTGTGACCAATCATGATATTCTCATGAAGAATCTGAATTTTGCATACTTCTATTGTTAACAAGGTCAATTGTTTACTGTTTCAAGCTTATGCAACTTCATATTTGACCTTTTCATGACCTAATGACATCACTAAAAAAATTGCTCACTGGTGAGAAAGTGGCACCCTTTAGAATCTGGAACAGCACCCTCTAAACGAGAAGTCACCAACCCTGTGCCTGCGGGCACCATAGTGCCCACCAACCTTTTTGCGCGTGCCAGCCACAGACTGGCTACCATTATTTTTTTAAAAATTATTTATCTAATACTACCATTGATGTTTTTAATTTTACAATTACATTTGAACTCTTTGGGCGCACAAACTTTCCCACCTGGTTTCCTCTTTACACCCTACCCCCTATGGCCATAGGGATCGCTGTTCAATACATCTAAAATTTTTAAAAAGACACAAACAATATTCACTTACCTCATTTATAATTTAATTCAATTCTTCGATCTTTCAGGGCAAATATATTTATTACATTTTTATAGAAATCTTCTGATTTCATTAGATGTTGGAGCAAATCTTTTTCAAGACTTTTTTAAGAGCTAAGAGCTAACCCTGAAATCCTTTTTTCTCCTGTTGTGTTTCTTTGGTAGGTTTTAATTATCTTCAATGCAGAAAATAATTGCTCTTCAGAGGAAGTAGTAGAAGGAATTGTCAAAACCAAATTGCAAAGCTTGAAGAGTTCTGGCATAGCATCAACCAAATCATTGGTATAAATGTAATGCAATCAATTACATACACTTTGCTGTATAAAATCTTCCATTGAATATATTTAGTTCATTCTGAAGACGAATTATGTCAGAAGAACTACCATAAATGGCTTTTAAGGAATTTAAAGCATCGAATGGAAATGTTTTTAGCAATATTCTTAGCCTTGCTAAAATTTAGGAGCTCTATGAATTTAAGCTCTTCTAATGATGTATATCTTACTTTTAATTGGTCAATAATTTTGTTGTAGAGCATTCTGTAATGTTGTGGGTCAAGAGATTTATTCCTGGGTCTCTTAGTTTGACTTGTTGCATCATATTTTTCTTCCAACATTTCATAAAACACTGAGAAGTTATCCAGTTTATTTTCAAGGATGGTTCTAGTTTTATCTATTTGCTCTTTGCAATACACAATATCAAGACTTTTTGTCTGAAGGATGTTGAATAAAACATCAGTGAAGGAAAATATATCACTAAATACTTCTAATAAAAACAGGATTATCTATTTCAAAAAGACTGATTAAGAAATCGCAATTCCACCTAGTTGCTGCAACTTTGGGAAATCTCTTTTTAAAAATCTCATCCAATGCATTGGTTCTTTTTGGTGATTTTGTAAAAATCATACCCAGTCCATTTATTGTAGAAAAAAATATCTTGCATTCTTTTATAGCAGAGCATGTTTGTGAAAGAACTAAATTTAGCACATGAGCACAACAATGTATGAAGATCACAGATTCATATTTCTCCCTTACTTTTGATTGCAACCCATTTAATTGCCTGGCCATTGTAGGTTTGTGCAATTAATTAATTTTCACACTTACATGTTTCAATACATTTAAAAACATGTTCAGATAAAGCATTTGCTGAACGGTCAGTGCTAACATTGTTAAAACCAATAAATTGCTCTTTAACAGTTTTTTAAAACATAATTCAACACAGTTGACAGTTGTGAATAGTTAGATATATCGGATGGTTTATCTATAAGAATAGCTCCAAATTTAGCCTGATTAAGTTGATTTTCTACTTAATTCAACATTACTGTTTGAATTGCATCGCTCAAGTCATTTTGAATTCTGTTTGAGAGACCCGGGAAAACAGAAGCTGTATCTAGATGGCCTGCTAATTTTTCATCATATTTACTGATTAAATATAAAAGTTCTTTATAATTGCCATGATTATTCGATGTATCAAATTCAAAATGACCACGGAATGATAATCAATCAATCCATCTTTGCAGAATAGCTCTGTTTTGTTTAACTTTTTCATTATGCTGTTGTAGGCTCCGTCTTTTAACCACATCTATGCGAACATTTCTGAATGTTTTAAGATCGATCATAGATTTTATGTGTCTTTGAGAATATTCATGTTTTAGCATGGCCATATGTAGATTATTTAAATCATTGTAGCCTTTATAATTCCAAACCTTTTTTCTAAATTAAATAGCAAACATGGCCAGCAAAATAGCTTGTTTAGTTGAGCATTTCCTGTTAACCACTTTTTTCTTTCATATAAATTAGTTTGAAAATATCTAACACATTTCCTGTTGAAACTTCGTAAATTAGGTAATTTCGGCATTGGTCCGCCATGATTTATAATTGATTTTCTACCTTCAAAGTCTCTTTTTGAAAAACTATTTTTCAAAAGTTCTTCTATAACACACATTTCAGTTGGTTGGGATTATATTTTTAAAGATATAATACAAATAATTTATTTATTTTCACACTTCCAAGTTTCAATGCATTTAAAATTATGTTCAGATAAATGCCAACCCCATTCAGCAAATGCTTTAAGGTGAGAGTATTTTAGAAATGTTTGTATTTGTGTACATTTAAAAAAAACTGAGCGATTTATCGGTTTTAACAATGTTAGTGCATGACATTGTTAAAACTGATAAATCGCTCAACAGTTTTTTAAAAATACACAAATACAAACATTTCTAAAATACTCACATCTTAAATGCCAACACCTATTACATCTGTTAGATGTATCTTCAGTTGGTACTCTTTATGATATTTATGTAAATAACCGCATCTGCTCAGTAAAAATCTATCTCCCTTGACTTTTGTTGATGATTCTGCATAAATGCATTTTTAGAATTGCATGTTTCTGGGCGATATTTAATGGAACAGAAATGGCAACACTACACAGGTTTTTCTTTAGTATTTTCATTGGTTAAGAGGAAGTGCTAAGCTAAACAAGTTATTTTTCCTTAGTTCTCTCAAACAAATTAATTAATGCAATTTTCAATGATTATTGACTACTTGTAAATTTAATTACTTACATAAATTACTTTTTTGCGGGCACATCCACAGACTTTTGAGAAAACACTGTGTCAATAAAAATGCCCATAACTTCCCAAATAAAGCGAGAAGCAGCCGATTTATGAAGATTTCGGGAGTCAAGGGAGATAATTGATTTGTATTAAGAAGCTGTTCCAGTCATGCTATTTCTAAATTGTATGCTTCTTAATGATATTTAAATTAATAGATTTTTTTAATGTTTTAAAATTCTTTATTTATTATTATTCGGCTTTAGACACTTCTGAAATGTGGTTAGTAATGATTTATGTTATAATAATCAAGAAATTTCAAACATATTCAAAAGTCATTTTTCAAAAAGGTTGTGGACGTGCCAACATTTTGGATTTATGAAAAATCAATGGTCATGCAGTGCATGACTTGTATGCATGCCATTGTTATATATAGTATATATAGTCACGAATTAGTGCCCAAAAAGAAATTTTTAAAAAAGCCCCCCCCCCCCACACACACACTTTCCATTTCGGATATATATGTTTGTGATGTGATGTGTAATTTTCAAGATCCTAGACATCAAACATATAAACTTTAGTACTTTATAATATAGATAAATAATTGGTTTTAATGTTTAATCAGTTGCAATCAACTGTTCCCTTTTGTGCATCCCTAGTCAATTTTGAAAACTAGCTGAGAGTTGCTTGGGGTATGCAGTTGATTGTGTTAAACATATTAAATTCCATGACTTGCCAGAAGAATTTCAGTTAGCCACTTACAAACATCAGTTCAACTGCATGTCTACTTAATTTGTACGTGTCTCCCATATGTTGGGTGACCACTTCGATGGTATAATTTGATAAGTGAGGGAAAAATGATGGTTTCAATGGACATTGCAAAAGCCTTTGATTAAAGCGATCACAACAGCCTTTGCATTTGAGCTGGAATGAGAACAAATGTTACATTATCGGCTGACTCCTGTGGTCCGTTGAATTTTTTGCAGTCGAGTGTAAGGACCTAAATGTTTGGGAAAAATTAAGAAATCAAAGACATCTTCAACAAATAACAAACGTTCCACTCATTATGCGGATCCTAATTTCATGTAGACGCTTTTGGGACAGCCTCGGAGGGAGGGATGCTGCTGCTACGTTAACAGAATTGGAAATGACTGCCCCCTCCCCCCGATTTATATCATTCCGTATTCTTTTTTCAATAAATTTTTCGTGCGAGTCAATTGAACAGCAGAGAAAGAAAGATCTCTCTTACGCGTATCGTAACATTTACCCTTTCTTTCTCTAGTATAATCAGCACCCTAGCTTACTATTGGCAGTCAGACCCTAATAAGGATATTATCACTATAGGCACCCAGTACTATTACTACTACTGCTGCTATTAGCTTACCGTTAGAGATTACTACACTCTTATCATTGTTATTGTTTATACCGTAACTCTTTATAATGGAGTCAGACATTTAATAGAGTTAGATTTCATATTGGTTTAAATCCCATCTTAATAAGGTCTGTAAATGGGTGGCATTTACAGACCTTCAAACAAAGGATTTGCTTATCCACATACTGACCTTTCTCTTTTACTAATAATGTATTGTATAATTTTCAAAGTACTGATTTTAATCTAACTTAGGCCTGCACCTTCTGGATAGTCCTGTTGTCATTTTAATATTACTTTTCTTACTATGAAAGTAATGAAAGTGGGAAAAGATTTTAGATTCATAATTATTACCATTAAGTGTTTTTAAGGTGGCTATAGAGACAGTCATCACTCTTTGTCTGAAAGTCAAATGACTAAAAGTGTTTTTTAGAAAAGACAATATCTCAACATCAGTTTCCAGTAGCCAATAAAATAGGGGGAGAAAACCATGAATATATTCTGGTCAATCAAAAGAACTCTTGTCTAGGGCCAGTCTGAGCCTCTTTTCACTTATAAATTCACAGCCACATCATTTCCGGAAGCCAAAATATTGAATGCCTAGTTTTAGGGGGCTGTCCCTTGAGGCTGCACCTCCCCATTGCACTTAAACAAGTAGGATCAATCCCTGATGCTAGAGACGTCCCAAAGGAATTAGACAATTTTTGTCCATACATACATGTGAGGGTCCCCACACTAAAGTCGACCGTGTGTCACATTCTACCCTTGTGGGGAGGTGAATGAATACTCAAAAGACTTCACCAAAGCAGGACCAGACAGACGTCTCCAGAACTATGTCCCAACCAGGGGACACAGCTACAGATTCCCTTTTGCCCATAACACCATGCAGCTATCACCTCACGACCTGACTTTGCTCATGTTATTGCTGGGCATAGTAAATTAAATACTGTATTTGATGGCATATAAGACTTATTTCACCAGGGAATATTAAGAAGAAAAAAAAAAAACATGCATTTCTCTGAATTCCTCAAATCAAGATTTTTAACTCAAGTTCAGGCCAATGTGGGACTGGACAATGACAGTTATGTTTACTTTGAGCTATTTTTTAAAATTCTAACAAAAGGGGGAGGGATCTTATATACCATCAAATACAGCACTTTTTGTTGTCACTACTTGGTCTGTATCCTCCTTTCTTAATTGTCAACTTAGCCTGCATCACAATCCAAACAACATTCAATCAGGCAGTATCTTACCGGCCTCTTCCATAACCAGGTGACCTTGATTCAACCGCCAATACAGCCACAAACGACAGAGTATCTTTGTAGCAGAAGAAATAGATGAAAGTCTCTAACAAAGAGGATCCAATTCTAACAGCAGAAGAAAAGCCTGTAAAGAAGACTCTCGATGCTTATAGATGTCCTCCTTGAAGCTACTGAAAGTATTGGAACGATGCTCATAGATGTCCTCCTTGAAGCTACTGAAAGTATTGGAACGATGCTCATAGATGTCCTCCTTGAAGCTACCAAAAGTATTGGAACGATGCTCATAGATTTCCCCTTGAAGCTACCAAAAGTATTGGAATGATGCTTATTGATGTCCCCTTGAAGCTACCAAAAGTATTGGAATGATGCTTA
>VCCN01000131.1:104413-119332 GCA_006491835.1 Architeuthis dux
AAATCATCTGCTGTTTTGTCTTCTTCTTTTGCTAAATCATCTACTGTTTTGTCTTCTTCTTTTGCTAAATCATCTTCTGTTTTATCTTCTTCTTTTGCTAAATCATCTGCTGTTTTGTCTTCTTCTTTTGCTAAATCATCTGCTGTTTTGTCTTCTTTTGCTAAATCCTCTGCTGTTTTGTCTTCTTTTGCTAAATCCTCTGCTGTTTTATCTTTTGCTAAATCATTCTTTCCACTTTTTTTTTCGTCATAGTCTTTATGTATCTCATTAAAGTGGTCACCATTCCCACTGTTAATGACAGTGACATTTGCATGTTTGCCTTCTTTATGGTTGTTATCAGTCTTGGTGTCATCATAGTCATCTAGTGTTGCTGCTGCTGCGGCGGCTGCTGCTGCTTGTGAATTGGTGACATGCAGGACTACATCACAGAATGTTTGTAAGCTGTTGGCTGTCCACTTGTCACCTGGGTACACACATGGATATTCACAGCTCCCTATAAATGAGTCTATAAATAAACAAGACACAGCATTAGGCACAAAGACAAAATAATACCAAAGAGCAAACAGAAAAGAAAAAGTTTTATTAATAAAGGAATATATCCAATTCTGGTCACTTGCTTGTTGCTTTAGTAGCAGACTGGGAATATAATATGGGTAAATTCGACTTATTTTAATGATGAGGCCAAAAATAATATTTCCAACAAAAGAGAAATTATGGTCTCTATTTAGCAGATTTCATTGGAAACAGAATTAAACTATGAATTATACTAAAATTTGTCATTTGCAATTAGACCTCAAGTTCTAGTTTTTCTACCATACTTCAAGATATGAAAAAAGTTCAGAACAAATAACCTGTTTTATAATGGAAAACAGCCTTAATGGAGGTTAAAACTGAATTTTGTCTTATAAGATCTTATCCCAGAAATTAGTAATGACATGATATTCATAGCAATAATAATCTAGCAAATGGTAAATACAAATTTCTACTAATAAAATTAAATTTTGCACTTTAACATTATGAACATTAGAATTACTCAGAATTGTGATACAGAAAGAGATTCAGTAATAATTACACCTTATCCAAGTGGTAAAATGTGTTTATTTCCATCCTAAAAATTAGACTCTTGTCATGATACCTTCTGTAATTTTGAGATGAATAATTTCAAGAGCTGTGTGAACTGTTGATCTCATTCTTTTTGTGGCTTTTGTTGTTACCACAATGCATCAATTTGTTAATCAATTTTATAACCTTCTCCAGTTGTACAATCCGTGTGGGAAGAGCAGTGTCTCATCTCAATGAATAACAACTATTTACACAGCATTTACATTATATTAGGTGTTATAAATAAACTAGAGATGATTTAAAGTATACAGGAGGATGTACATAGGTTATATGCAAATATTATGGCATTTTATATAAAGGACTTGAGCATCCATAGATTTTGGTACCCAAGGGGGCGGGGGGCTTGGAACCAATCCCCCATGGATACCAAGGATGACTGCATTGCAAAAAGCATAGAAATAATGTCATTCAGGGTTGGAAAGAAGTTTCTGAAATTGTATTATTAGCAACTAAATGGTCATTATTCCTGGACACTGTGGTAGTCAAAATTATACATATATTTTTCAATACAAAAATAGATAAAAGGCAGTAACTTGAATAACATTAGTAGAAACTTACTAAAGAACAAAGCCACCAAACAAGTACACCTTACTTGCAAAGAAATGAAATCTGGCATTATAAATGTTACTTAAATTTGTCAATAAATCAATCTATTCGCTTATCCCAAAGAAATATTAGTTTCTAATTAAAAGATAAAAAATTATTATGAATTATTTGCAATTGCTATTTTGAGCAAAAACAAATAAGAACAAAACTACATTAAAGGATTATTAAAACTATATTAATAGGGCAATCATTGTTAATTACCGCTTGTAGATTATCAAGCAATGCGAAAAAGTATTTGAAATATTAATCCAATATTTGAAAGTGACTTTTCCCACCCACAGCAGCTGCACATCAACAGTGCTGGACTACTTTTTGCCTTCAAGCACATGTATTAGATTGATACAAAAATTTCCAGCACCATCTTTTGTACAATTTTAGGGAAATCTGAAATGTGTCTTCGCAGTTTATTCAGCTCTTTACTGCTTGTACAATCAGTCAACTGTAGTACAGGTATCCCATAATGTCATTTTGATTAAAATGCTTAAATTAATTGTGACCATTTTGATTAACATGCTTAAATTAATTGTGACCATCCCTTAGTAAAGATTTTGATTCACAAAATGAAGAAACTGGTCTCTTCGTTTCATTTGTTGTCAACTGAATCATCTTACACTCCAGACTAATTTGCATGAGTTATCAATGAAATTTAAAGTGGACAATGTAACATTCACAGCAAGCAAGGGGTGGTTTGAAAACTTTAAATCTAGAGCGGGAATAAAAAATGTTAAAATAACACTCATGTAGCAAGTATCGATGAAGATGCTGCATCCAGATTTCCTGCTGAACTGCAGAAAATAATTGAAGAAAACTATTACAATTATCGCCAAATTTCCAATGTAGATGAAACCATGTCTGGATGTTTCGCTGACGAACGTTTAGTCAAAAACCTCTGTCAAAAAGATATTTTTTATTTTGGGTTATACTTATGAATCTGCATATTTATTATCTCAAAATATTTATATTTCATATTGCAGAAGAATTCAGCTTACTTAAACATATATTGATTTAAATTTCATATTTTTCATTTCAGTCTTTTTTCACCAATGGTTGTTGTTTTTCTTTATCCAGTGACCATTTAAAAGTTTTTTAAAAAAACAATGAAATTTCTCAAAAATAATTTTATTTTACATCTTAGACGATTTTGGAAGAACAGCATGATAATATAAAACAGATATTATAAAATAAAATTTTATGTACGATTAGAAATATCTGACAAATTGACACCCTATTTTAAAGACATTATTAAAATATAAAAGATTTTGTTCTTCAGTTTTCTTTCTTGGCTTTGCTAGGAAGAAAAAAGCCCAAATTTGTGTTTAAAGAAACAAAAAACAAATTTTCATTAATTATAAAGTAGAATTGATCTGTTTCGAAGTCAATGTGTACTTTTATTGGCAAAACAAAAAACATCAATTGATCATTTTTTTTCTCTGAAATTAAATGTTGCTAAAACTACTTTAATGAATTCAATAAGCATTTATTTCACATTTGTTGTTATTTTCTTTACAAAAGTATCATATGTGCTTTATATAGTAGCTATACTTAAATATTTTGAGCTGCTACTAATGGGGAAATCTATACATCATTTACAATCATGAAAAATTCAGAAGCTAGAAAATGGATTCCAAATGAAATCACGGAAAGTAACATCAGTCAGCATTTAAACACTTGTCTTTCTCTTCTTGCTTGGGACATTTTTTGGACAAGATGGTCACTGGTGATGAAAAATGGATTTATTAGGAGAATCCAAAGCGAAGCAAATCATGGCTGGATCCAGGACAAGCTTCAACATAATCTAGTGGGAGAAAAAAGTTCTTGTTTGTATTTGGTAGGATTCATAGGGAATTGCTAGAACCTGGACACATTTTTAATGTGCAATACTACAGTGAGCAATGGGCTTGTTTGAATGATGAATTAGAAAAAGCCTTTAAGCAAGTATGAATAAAAGATTGTCAAAAAAAGAAAAATGCTGGAAACTTTTGCATTGACTTAATAAAGTCCTGGTGATTTGTTTCCTTAGTATCAAATGTATTTCCTTATAACAAATCAATAAAAAAGGTAACTTATTTATTTGCAATGTTCATTTAAGCTTTGCTGATGAAATGGCAAAAAAGTTCAACATACACATTCAAGCTATACAGAACATAGTTATTTTGAGATTCTGAGCTGAAGTATTTTCATCATTACACATTTTTAGCTCTGGCAACAAAGTTGGAAAGGTATCTGTATTAGCAATTTGCAGTTCCATAGTGAAATATTCGGAGCCCTCCCTAAACCAGACAAGAAACTGAGAAATTTGGATCAAAGAATGAGGAAATTGTTGACCATGTATAAAGTCTTGCACTTTTGAAATGATGTTGATAAACAGTATGTGAAAAGCAAAGATAGAGGAAAAAACCTCCTTAGCACTGAGGATTGTGTCAATGCTGCTGGATCTGAAATTCAAACAAATCACCCATTTCAGCCCAGAAGACCAGATCTAGTCATCGTAAACATGAAATAGAAAAAGTTTTCAGATAGATGTTGCGTTCCAGCAGACCACAGAGTGAAATTAAAAGAAAATGAAAAGCTGGAAATATATCTGGACTCTGGTAGAGAACTGAAAAGAAATTGTCAAACATGAAGGAAACAGTTGTAGCCATCATTAATGGCATGCTGCAAAGAGATTAGAGGAATTAGAAATCCAAAGGAGGTTGAAACCATCCATAGCATTACTAAAAATAGCTAGACTATTGAGAAGAGTGCCGGAGGAGACTTGTTGTCATTTGATCTCAAGTGAAAGCTACCAGTTATTACTGGTGTGAAAACTCAATGAGTAGCAGAAATAAAAAGAAATCAATAATAGATTTTCATGTCCGGACATTAGCCAACAGACATTTCGTTGAAAACCTTTTTGCTGAAATGATGTTTTGCCGACAGTACTTTTCACGACGGAAGTTTTGCTGAAAACTTTTTTGTCAGAAGGATATTTTTTTATTTTATGTTTTACTTATGAATCTACACGTTTATTGTTTATTTTCCCAAAATATTTATATTTCATGATGCAAAAAAAACAAACTTACTCAAACATTGATTTAAAGTAAATTCTATTTTGTTTTTAAATTTTATTTTGGTCTCCTTTCACTGACAGATGTTATCTTTATCCATTGACTACTTAAAGGTAATTAAAAAACAAAAAACAATGAAATTTCTCAAAAATAATTTCTTTGTTTTTTTACATCTTGGACAACATTGGAAAAATAGCATGATAATATAGAACAAATATTAAAATTTTTTACTAATGATTAGAAATCGACACCCCATTTTACAAACATGATTAATTAAAATGTAAAATATTCTGTTCTTAAGCTTTTCTTGGCTTTGCTAGAAAGAAAAAAGCCCAAATTTTTGTCTAAGTCTACATAGTAATATTAGCAAATAACAGGATGATGGTTAAGAAACAGACTGAACTAAAAATTTCAAATTAAAAACTTAAAGACTGAACTTTTCTATTTGAAGCTATATACTGTAGCACTTCCACCTTTGTAAATCTGAATTAATCTTGAAGCATAATACTAATCATAAATATATTTCTACTCTCTTGGTGGACCATATAACTCAATCAGCTACAGACGAAGCATAGATTTTGTGGAATCAGAGCTTTTAATAAGAAATCATAAAGACTAATAAAGCATAGTAGTACTTTAGTAGTTCAGTTTGGTGTTGTTTTCAATGATTTTTCAGTTTGTTTTGATAGTGTAATAAAAATTGTCTTGTAAATTGTAATGTTAAAATAATATAACTTATCTCAAAATTATCTTGTACTAACGTAACAAAACTAAATTATAGATTGTTGAAAGCTTTTAGAACCAATTTGGTCATATGCTTCTTAAAAAAAAAAAAAAACAATATCTAGTTAACATTATCATCTCCAGGATCATGTGGGTAAGAAAGTGATATCATTTTCATCAACAATAAATGAAAAACAAAACAAAAATGATTACTAATATGACCTGTGCTGCTACATTTTTCTAGAATATATTAGTAAAATATACATATTCTGAAAACATTTTAGTGTTCAATAATTTTTTTTAGTAACTTAGTTTTAAAAAATTGCAGGTTCAAATAAACTATTTCTATTAAATTTGGATGTCTGTTTGTTTCAACGATCTTTCAATGTGTGTGTGTGCACAATTGACAAATTTGAGTGAAGCAACATTGGCGGACAAGGTTAATTTGCATAATATTAATTTCTTACCAACTATAATAAATTTTAAAGGGAATATTTTCCCTTTATTTCTATATAACAATGAATAGTATACCTATAGACGTTTATGAAGTTTAATTTAAAATAATAAATGTTTTAAAAAGATATTCATTTATTAAACCCACTTCTGCTAAAACAGAGGTAATCCGGATGTGTTACACAGTGTGGCAAATTTAGATGTTTTTCATTTAAATCTAGATGTCAGAATTTGCTATTTAGATGAGTTTTCCTAGAATAATATTTTTTTTATTTATTTATTTATAGTAATAAAATAGGTAATATTTTTAATAAATCAAGTAATATTTTAATAAAATAATTGTTGAAGATTAAAGTCACATTTAATTTTTTTATAATATGTAATATATTTTCTAGATTTTACATATACATCTGGATAATATAGATGTTTCTAGGTCTTTTTAGAGGTTCTTTGACTCTTTTTTACATATAAATGTGAAAATACAGTTGGCAACTCTGGCGTTACAGGAGTTACAGGAGTTTTGGTTTGCAAGATATAGTTTCATTTGGGAGAATATATGGGGGTTTCTTATGTAAAAGAATATTTCCAGTAACCTTTAACTCATTGAATTTAATTTCAATATTATTACATTACACTAACAGCTGCCAGAGAAACATTTGTTTAGATTTTCTTATAAAAAAAAAAAAAAATGAATTTTCTTTCTGCTTGCTATTTTAAGTTAACATTAGTTTTGCTGTACAAATTACCTTCGCTTGGATATTTATTGAAACGTCATATTATGTGGGGGGTTTCTTATGTAAAAAGATTTCCACACACACAAGGGCTAAAAGTGCTATCATCATAAACATACAAATATAGATATAAGTACCTCTTAGACAAAATGCTGATCAGCATATTAACATTTTTATAAGATTGATAATTCAGTAAATCAATACACCATTGTAACATCACTGTCAACAGTAACATCTTAGACATAAGATGTAATATTAGAAATAATAATAATAATAAAAGAAATGAAGTAACATGAAAATTTAACAAATGAGGTGAGTGTCTTTGAGAGCCTTATTTTTCTTCTCCAAATCTAGTTTCTAATAAAAGATTGGGGGTAGGGAAGGGAAGTAAGGAAGGAAGGTATTTCAAAATTGAAGGTCAGTGACACTAACCACTTCCTCTGGCCTGTCATCTATGTTGCTGTCCATCACATGGATGGCTGCCTCTCTAATGACCGACTGGGCAGCCCGCAGCCCATTGGGGTCCGAGTCGAAATTGCCTTGGGCCTCCAGCGCACTGGCATATGATGTTTCTGTGCTACTGCTCCCCTTCTTCAGAGGGGACATTTTTTCAGGAGTTCCAGGCAGTGGGGATGTGCCTGCCAATGTGCCAGCTTCACTTGAACTGAGGGGTGCAAAAGACTGTGAATCTGGAAGAGAAGCCAATGAATGAGGCTAGGCACAGCACGAGAGCATCACTCATCGGGAGAATATACTTGTTTGGTACACACCCGCAAATTAACAATTTGTAATCATGCAAAATAAATACAAGTTAAAACATACATAATAATACAAGCAATAATAATATATATTTGTTTTCTAAAAATGTTTTGATATTGAAAACTTATACTATAAATAAGCCATGCAAACTAAGGTAGTGTAATTGCAGTAATAACAGTGTGGCCAACAACAAATTCTTTTTATTTTTAAAAATAATTGACAAAGGTAGAATTGTATTATCTTAGTCCATCACTTAGAATGCTCAATTTTTCTCTACATTAATATATACAAGTACTATTCTCTAAAAATCAAATTGCCACTAACAGGTTGAGAAGGCAAAAATGTAAACAATGTTTGTCTTCATTTTCTTCAGCATTTGTCATGAATAGTTTATTTTAAAGCTTACAAAGAGGTGAATATTTTGGAGTAATACATGGATTTTCTCTAAATTGTTTATTCAACATGGTTTCATTAGAAAGAAAACTTGATAAGTTTCAATTTTGTTAACCATAAAATCATTAACTTAAAAACAAAGAAAATAAGTTCAACTACTTGCTAAAGATTTAATTAAAATGTTGGTAACAGCTTGCAGTTTATTATCTCTTGTTCAATGAATTATCATAGAAAATTATTGTTAAATAAAGAACTCAATTATTTAAATCTTTGTCCAGGAAGGGGAAGTTAGAGACTTAGCTAGGAAATTTGTGACACATAAATAATAAATCATATTAATACAATACAGAAGCTATATTTTCTGGTTTAACAAATTCAGTCAAAAAAACCTATTCTGTTATTTTTTTCTAATTCAAAAACACATATGCATTGTTCTACCCTCATTGAAACAAAAACACTCAAGTCCGATACAGAAAGCCAACAATGCATAGTAGTAATATAGTACGTTCCCAACACCTTTAATCCAAATAAAAAATATTTTTGAGTTAACAAATGATCATTCCACTTGAAATGAAAATTTTAAATATGTAAAAAAAAAATGTTTTAAAATCAATTTTCTTATATATCTTAGTTTTAAATAAATTCTTCAGTTATTTTCAGTTTTATAAATGGCCAGTAAATTCTTTTCAGATAAATGAGAAAACTAAGTATTCAAATTTTTACTGCAAGAGTTTTCTCTTAAATAGGCATTAAACAAATGGCCTCTTGTGATCTCTTTGAATGTGTCTACTAAATAATGGTTCATTAAGCATCCCCAGTGACCAGATCTTTTGTAGCCAAAGAGCCATACAAATTTCAATGAATCAAAGGGCATTTTAAAATTGAAATATCTTCATGAAAACTGTAAGATCAATCTTAATTTTCTTTATATGTAATGGAAAGATTCCAGAGAGATCCAAGTGAAATTTCATATTGTGACTATAGAAACATAAATTTATCAGTAATGAAACAAAACTGGCAGCAGTTGACCAGACTACTTCTCAATGAAAACATCTGTAAAGATTTTCAACTAGATTATGAAATAAATAAATAAAAGGAAACACTATTTTATAGTTGCTGACATGCACACTGGACACTACAACTAAAAAGAACAAATAAATCTAAGTCTTTACCAATTTATATAAAATAAAGGCTTTCAACATATAATTAAAATAAATGCAAAGAAAAAAGACTTTTAAAGAAAACAAGTATTACAAAAGATAAAAAGCTAATCAATAAAAGAGACATTAAAACATTAATATAATGTAAACCAAAGCACAATGAATATACAGGTTGCACAAGTTAAATAGCATGCAAAGAAGTTGTAATCATAACATTCAGAACCAAACATGCAAATGGTGTGTAACTTCCTATTGTATAATGTGGCCAGGGAACAGATGAGTACATAGCTATTTAAAAAAAAATAAAATTTATAGATTGCTACTGAATAAAATCATGAAAGTACAGATGTGTACATTGCAATCATATACAAGATACTGAGGAAAGTATAATATATATTAGGAATGTTATTACCTAAAATATATAGAGGAAATCCCCGATTAACACAGTTAACGCATCTTCAAAAAGTGCCACGCTAATCGAAACCGCGTTAATCAAACCAAAAGTCTTATGGGGGAATAATGTAATTAATCCTGAACTTCAAATTAAAATTGATTTTTAAATACAAAATAATAGCAAAGAATAATATATTTAGTTAAATTAATTTAATTAAATTTTTGAAAATAAATCTTTTAAAAATCAATTTTTCTTGCAAAAGAAAAAAAAAGAAAAAGAAAAAAAAAGAAGCCTATTCTATATTTTAATAAGAAAAGGAAACTAAAAACTTTCCAAACAAAACAATATTTTAGTTTTACTGCACTTTATATTTTCCGAATCAGAGCACATTTTTTACATCTACAGTTGAAGTTTTGAATAATATTTCAACTGATTTAATTTATCCGAGGGACTTCATAGAAATGTAAATATTTGTAGTGTTCAAATGATATTTTATGGAGATTTCATAAAATTAAATAGTTTGACTTGAAAATATTTCCACAAAGTTTTCTTATAAAATACTCTTTTCATAAATAGACTGAACATTTTATTGAAATCCCTTCATTAGTTGATTTTGAAAATTTTGTGATTCGCCTGTCGCTGTTGTCAAAAGTGCGCACACATACTGGAGACCCCTACTGTAAAAAAAAACGTTTTGAAAGAAAACTGAGTACAATAGAAAATTCATTTTATCACAAACTAAATTATTTTGAATTAGCCTTTAATTACCACGCTAATTGAATTTTCTTTTCAAATTTTGGTATAAAAATCTAACTGAAAACGGGCTAATCAGAACCACGTTGATTGGGGTTTTCCTGTACAAGCATAGACAAGAGTCTTTGTGCAAAAAGGATAGATAGAAAAGATAGAAAGGTGAGAAAATTGCTGTTATAAAAATAGAAAGGGGTAGAAATATGAAAAGCATGAATACAGGACAATCCCAATATAGAAGTTTGCATGTGTAATGCTCTATGCTAGCCATAAAGTGTACAATTCATTTGATAACATGATCCCATTAGGGCTTAATTTAGAATCCTCAATGAAATATTGTCTGGTAGCAATGTGTGTTCCTTATTTGACCAGAGCAGATATGCAACACACAAAACAGATGCACATAGCAATAGGCATATCAATCTGCATGGGTCAGCCGATAAGAATAATCAATAGTTAATTGATATCAAAGTCAACAGACAAAAATAGCAACTTCCTACTCATATAAATATCCCCTACCATATAAAGGATGATGCCAACTGAAATGTAGGTTTGTCAAAAGAAAGAAAAACACAAAATTTATATTTAAATTTGTTGCTAAAGTTAACCTAGCAAAAAGTAAAACTTATGCCATAACTGTTGAAAACTAAGAATGAACAAATCTTGCAAAATATTGCTTTTCTCTTGCAAGAAAATTTGTTTTAGTAAAACTAAATCAAACAATTTAGTGATGGGTACCATTGGAACAGTCAATAAGTATCATTTCTTAGATGGAATTATTAAATCATTAATATTCAACCACCAGAACATAACTTGATGGTGAACCTAAGCTCTGAGTTTCAATCTTTTATAGAATAAGTCTTAGTATTTTCACTATAAAATAAGGATTAATTGGGAAGCCATAATTAAAATACAAGGACATACAATCATGGGAATAGATATAGCTCTAGAGAACCATGATCATCATACCTTGAGAGCATCAAGATATTGAGAACCTCAAGATATTGTAAAATCGTATGGTAAAGCTAAATACACACTTGTTGCAAACTGATATTCATACAATTTGTATGTATATACAAAGACCTTTAAAGCAAGATTTTATCTAATCCAGTCCAGTTCAGAGCTGACCCCTTGACCCCATGTTAAAAAAATTGATTTCCCTCCTAAAAGTTCTATCCTTTTAAAAAGGTAAGATTAGGGAAGTAAAGTAAACAAAAAAATCTTTTATTTCACTGGGTTATACAAGGCCAGGATCATATTTATATTTTTTTAGAAATATTTGAGGAAAGTTCAATTTTACAGTATTTTCCTAAGCTTTCAGATTCCCTACATGCAAAAACAGTATTTAAAATCAATTTGTTGATTTTAATAATAAATATTTTCTTTAGCTCCAAAGTTTCCTTAATGCCTTGTGAAAAATCTATGCAAAATTTTGTTCTAAACAATTAGATTTCTTCTTGAAATATTCAAGTTGATGAGTAAAAATGATTTCCCCCAATTATTTAAAGTTGAAGATAAAAATCAATAATGAAAATGCTGCTTTAAATGTAAATAAACTATTTTAAATTTGCACAACTCTTATTATAATTAACATACCTTAATCACTTTTCTTTAAGAAAGGCTAACATTTACTGAAGTCACTATATTCTTAAATTTATTGCAATGTGTTTTGTTAGATGAGCTTCATTTTTGCTAGATTTGTATGTCCATATTGAAATGAAGTATGCTCAATGAAAAATGGCACAAGGTGACAACACAACCACAAGAAAAACACTCCACATTGTATATTTAATTTTTCAATTTGTGCTAATTGAAAGAAAAAATAATAGAGAAAATTCTGATATAAATATTATCGGTAGAGATATAGAACTGGAGATATTAATGTTTTGAGAAGTTGTTTAAAATCGTAACAATGAAAACCAATACAACATTTTTTAATGCTTGATACTTCCACAATTAAAAAAAATCTATGAAAATTCAAATATTAATTAGATTTTGATGAAAGTTTCTGTGCTTATTTCACCAGTGATTAATTTTGTTAATTAGAAGATTCCTCTGTAATAAAAGTAGGGGTTATAAAACCTTCCCTTTTATGAATTGTCAGCTGTCAAGGTATTTCCAGAAGACTTCAACTACCCTAAAGAAAAGTCATCCACACCAGCCTTTTAGCATTAGATTTGCCAGATCTCTCTATCACGGGCGTCATGTTGCCAATATCTCGTAAACATGTCTAAATTGTCATGCCATCTTATTTTCTGCTGGCCACAATTTTGCATATGATCTCTGGGGATCTACATTGTGCGTTGTGATGTCCAGTAGATGTCTGACATACTTGCAACATGGCCTGCCCATTACCATTTTCTAATTGATTCTATATCTTTGACTCCTGTTTTTTTCTCTACTATACTGTGCTGTCTTGTGGTCTGTCCATGTGATGTTAAGCATGATCCTCTCTTGTGCAAGTTGCATGGTTCTTAGTTTGAGTCAATCTTTTGGTTAGATTCCATGTTTCCGCTTCATAGGTGACTATCAGGAGGACGAAGGCCTTTGACTAAGTGGAAATCCCCAAAGTCATCAATGCAATCACATAGCAAGGAGTAGACCCTGTATATGTCAGAGTTCTGCAACATATTTACTGACTCAATAGCTCCTTTATCAGGCTACATAAAGACCCTTCCAGCTTGAAAAAGGCAAGGTGACACTAGCTCACCTTGAAATAATCTTCCGAAATTTAGACTGGACAAATAAAGTAATCAAAATTGATGGCCAATACTTAAGTAACCTAAGATTTGCTGATGACAGTCCTCTTCGCCAAGAACCTGCATGAACTTCAGGGAATGTTAGATGAACTGAATGGACAAAGCAAGAAAGTAGGTCTTCACATGAACTTTAGTAAAACCAATGTTATGAGGAACAAACATGTTGACAACAATCAAAATCGAAAATGCAGAACTAAAGAAAGTAGACCACTACATCTACCGGAGACAACAAATCTCCATGAAATCCTCAAAAGTCTAGGTTGGCAAGCTTTTGACAGAGCAAGCTCAACATTCAAGAAAGGAAAGTCAGCATAACTTAAATTTCTTTGATCTTATAGAGATCTCCAGTTGGGAATTGCTATCCACTGGAGCTGTGTAGTGGCGGTTGAGTCCAACTAATTACCTCACTTTGGAGCTGGCATAATGAACTCTAATTTCTGCGGCGTCACTAGTTTTGGTTGGAGTTTAATGGAACAATTTTTCCATTTAAAGGCAACACTGGAGGGGGGGGGAGAGACAGACTAATGCCAACTTTAGTCCTCTGCAATAACACCTTGAACCTAGTTCAATTTCTATTTCCTTATTCTGCATTTCAACAATCTGTTCCAAAAGTCTCATGTAGAAGGTAGCATTAAAGTTGTTGTTCTTAATACAACACCTAACTTTTCCTTGCTCTGATCGGCTTTCATCTTCCTGTGTTTCAAAGCTGGATGACTGTGGTTGATACAATTCCTCTCGAATTGTATCATATACCCTGCCACTTGCCGGTGGCATGGTATTGGTATTCAAGACTACTGACAGTATACAGTGTGTACTGAAATAAGCACAATGTGCAAGAAATCAGTAATTACATCTATTCAAACATCTATAATATGAAGTGAAAGATTGTTAGCAGCAGCTGATATAAGTCAGAACTCTTGTTCAAGGATCTTTGACTTGTGTTGACAGCTTAAACCCCACCCCCCATTATAACAAAAAATATACAGGCCTTCGCATTATAACACGGTTCCTTATAGTGTGGTTAGAAAACCATCAATTAAAAAAAGTTATTGCGTTTTATGTTAGTAAAATAAATTTTGCATTCCAAACACTCAATTACTTCCCTTATATTTTTCCCCCTAACAAATTATATTGCATTTCTGACTATTTTTCATTTTATTTCTGACGCAATGATTAATTTTGTTCTGAACACCACTGAATACATGCCCATGTATCAGGCATTGAATGAGCAAAATGAGTTAAGGTATGATTTTTAGCAATAATCTGAGGGGCAAGGAGGATTTCATTAGCATTAACAATACAAGGCATAATTTAGAAAGTCATAATGTAAACCAATTTAAAACAAACTTTTTGTGGAAAAAAAAAGAATTTTTTTTACGAATGTAAACTATGACATTACCTGTTTTTCCTGATAAATTATATTGCACTTTAAAAAATAAATTTTAAAAAATATTAGTTATTTTGGTGGTATTATTTAATTAAAAAAAAAAACATTAAAAAATGCCCTTGTTTATTTGTTCAAATCTCACTTAATCTTTATACAATTAATGTTTGCAGTTTTTCAATTATTATTGCTTTCCCTTAAATATCGCCTATACAACCTCCCCCTGCAGTTATTGCGGCTCAGTTATAACATGGTTGTCTTTCTTGGACCCCAACACCTGCATTATAACAGTATTGGGAATATTTTTTTCACGGTTCAGTTGAACTATCACTAAATTAACTATTTTTATAGAACCTTGTTTCACTGATGGCTACTTTACTTCTTGAAGATTTTATTTTCAAGCTTTTAAAAATTTAAATTTCCATAGACAACCAAGATGGTATAAACATGTACATTGACTTTTAAAACAGCCTGATTCTGGTTTAGAATGAATAGAAGAAGTTTTAAATTATTGCAAAATGTGTGTCATATAGTGCCATCTATTTTGATCATATCTACCTAAATCAATGATATGCAACAGTTATTCTCAATGTGTAAGCTATACAACAAGATAACCTGATAGCTATACAACAAGATAA
>VCCN01000131.1:119643-132601 GCA_006491835.1 Architeuthis dux
AAGATAACCTGATAGCTATACAACAAGATAACCTGATAGCTAAATGAGGTAACAAAAGACAATCACATGCAAAAGTCAAATGAGATTTGGCAAGATGATTTCTGCAGATTTGCTTTTAGACTCTGGATGAATTTTAGCAGCATGGAATTTAAATAATATTTTCAAATTTAAGCTAAGCAGAATATTTTTAATCAGGAAAGATCAAAGTATCTTAATATTCTGTTATATGAATAGTATATGACATGGCTATATATTGCTGATGAGATTTCGACTATTATTTTTCAATGTTATTAGTAGTATATAAATATATAGGTGCTGTTAGTAGCCTTAGATTTGGATTAACTAAAAAAAAGTATATAAAAGTAGACCTATAATATTGATAGAGATATTTTATAATATAAAAATACACAATGATTTCTAATGGAGAGAAATATGCAAAAAGGATATTCCAGTATACAAGATAGGTTTGATATAACCTGAAGGAATAGCTTGCTATATATAAGCGCAAAAGCAAGCAGCCCATCCCCCACCCCCCAAAAGAAGAAAAAATGAAGATAACAAAAACATTCTTATGAAAATAATTTAGAATAAACTGAGAAGCAAGTCTTTCATACAATTTGTGAATGTTTCCAATAGTAAAAAGATCATATCTAATTATAAGGGCCAAACTAAGAAAAAGAGGTTCAAATTAGAGAAATTGGAATCCTGTTGATATTTCAATATACCCAGTCAACTGGAATCAATAGCTGTCTTGCTGTAGCAACAGCAGAGAAAAAGGGGTTACAGCACTGTCATAGCCTGTATTTTAATCGCGCACATCTTCATAGCTGAAATAGCTATTTCCTAGCCACTTTTTATAGCTGAAATGAAACGATAAAAACCCCTGTTCATCTTGTATAGCTGATTATCAAAGTTAAGACATGTTTGTCAATGAAATTATCACCTGATGTCACATGGCATCAACATGAATGAACATTCCGCATGAAATGGACACGTGGGAAATGTAAAAATCTGGCAAAAATCAGCATATTATTTGATTTTAATAAGATTTTCGATACTTATTTATTAAACAACGAATTTAAAAAAAATAATTTTACATTCCAAATTTTGGAGAAGAAGGATTTTTTTTTCATATGATTTCTACCCCACCTTTTATTAATTTGATAATTTATTTTATATAATTCTGCTCTCATTGATTTTTACACACTTTACAGATATATCCATAGAGATACTAATTATGTTTACTTTTACTTTATGTTTAGAATAATATCCAGGGAAATCTGGTACGGAACATAATTAGTATCTCGAGGGATATATCTGTAAAATGTGTACAAATCAACGAGAGCAGTATTATATAAAATAAATAAAAGGTGGGGTAGGAATCATATGAAAAAAATTCTTCTGAAATTTGGAATGGAAAATTATTTTTTTAAAAATTCATCCTTTAAAAATAAGTATTGAAAATTTTATTAAAATCGAATAATATGCTGATTTTTGCCAGATTTTAAAATTTCCCAAATGTAGATTTCACGTGGAAATGTTCGTCCATTTGTTCATATTAGCGACATCAGGTGAATATAATTTCATTGACAAACGTCTTAACTTTGATAATTCAGCGACGACAGATTAAGCTGACTTTATTGTTTCATTTCAGTTATAAAAAGTGGCTAGGAAATAGCCATTTCTGCTATGAAAATATTAACTTACGTACAGTGAAAATGCTGGATACCGAGAGAGAGAGAGAGACAAGCACACAGCAGGCCAGGCTGACTGACAGATGGTACATTGGAACACTTAGATGGACAGAGCATATGAAGAAGCATCAGTGAATGACTGCTACAAGCAACAGAACTTACAATAGGTCAGAAGTGAATGATCAGCAGGAGGTAAATTTTGTAGATAACCTGTGGAAAAACACGATCGCTGAAAGTTTTTCTTCTTGTAGATGAAAGGAGTAAGAAAATTCAGAAGTATTGTGTAAGTAATGGTGGTGGTGGTGATAGAAGTGACATTTCCCCTCTCAGATTGAAAGAACTGTTCTTAATTGAATAAATTTCATTGTTTTTAGAGTAAAAGCAAGAAGAGGAGCAAATATTCATTATCTGATGCTTAATGGCTTTATGTGTTATATTTATGAAAACAATGTTAGAATAAGTTATATAGAAACATGCATGCAAAGTATAATATGAACTATGACATTAAGAATAGTTAATAGAGAATCTATAGATGAATGGAAAGAGCAGAAAAAAACATATGCACTCACTCATCATATAGAAGAAAATGAAAGAGAGAAGAGATTTGAATTGAATTGAATGAAAATACACAGTAAAAAAAGCAAAAGAGGGGAAACAGAAGATGTATATACATAAATCAATTATTATTATTATTATTGGATGATGTATTGTAACACAACTTTTTATTAAATTTGACTAGTTTTTACCTTCATCCTAATTTTATGTTTTTTTCAGCCACAAATATTTCATGGATTAGCAGAAGCTGATTTACACTTATAAACTCACTAGTAAATCAGAGTGCAGAGAGTCAGTTGTTGGGAGTGAGTTTATAAGTGTAAATCAGCTTCTGCTAATCCATGAAGTCTTTGTGGCCAATTGGTAAAAGCAGCTAGGAGTAAACTAGTCTCCCTCTGGCAATGAGGATGTGAGTTAGATTCACACTGAAGGCTTACTCTTTATTTCTGATTGCAGTGTTATTCGTTAAGTTAAATTTAATAAAAAGTGGTATGTATATACTGATGAACAAAGGACTTCAATTCCTTTAGTTTGATCGAATTATGTAAAAAAAGAGATTTTCATATTTTTCAATGTAGGCATAAACCTCAAAGGTAGACCATAGACATACAGTACAGTGTAGCTTTGATATAAATAATGACTACCATATAATAAAGATTTACAAAATAACTATTTAAAAAAACAATCAACAAACCATATTGATGTTTTTGTTAAATTTGAAATCAGTCAGTCTAAGGGTGGTATTTCACTAACTTCAAAGTGTTGATAAGATAGAGAAGGATATCATTATTTTATGTCAGGGTTTTAAACCAAAAATACATAACAGAATGTTTAAGTTGTAGAAAAAATATGAAATTAAGAAAAAGAAAAACAAACATATGTATAGAAAGACAATAAGATCTGGAGATAACATACATGATATGGTGTAAAACACTGGAATAAAAGACTTCAGATAATTTATTAACAGAATTATTAATAAACTGAAAACAAACTTTGAATTCAAATAATTTTTTCAAATGGGAACAATAACTACAAAAATCCCAATTAAAACAAATGAATATAAAGATAACTAGTTACTGGGATTTTAGGTAATGATCCTTTTACTAAATATATTTACTAAGATAAGTTCTTAAGCTATGAGATTTTTAAATAGTAATTAGTTTTTATTTAACAAGGAATACAATAAACGAAAATTTTAAAATATAAACAATTTGGTTCTTGCCCAATGAACAGTGTTTTATTTACAAAACAGTCACATCTGATCTTTTAAGAGATTAAGGTAAAAAATAAATCTCCAGATGAAGAGTTAAATATTAAAATCTATTTAAAAAAAGAAACATCCAGCAATTTGGCTTGAGAAATATTCTAACAGAATATTGACTTGAATAACTTTATACTACTCTTCAAAAAAGAAAAATAATTTAAAGAATAAATGAGCAAGAGAAGATTTTATTGAAAATATGCAATGCTATAAAAGAAAAGTTAATTATTTGAATCATAGCTGATTAGTAATTTTAAATACTCAACAGATTTATAGTTAGACTAATGGCAATCAGTTAGGCATCACTTGATGTTCATGATCCATTACACACTAAGTGGTAGCCTAAAACAAAAATCAAGTATAAATCTAGAGGGAATATTAAAATATTTTCGCACATTACCATTTTTCACAAGGTTATTAAAAAATGTTTAATCAAATAATAAAATGTGTCAAGAGTACTTTATAAGATTAAAAATAAATTTAAATTAAAAACAAAAATAAATCACAATTACAGGATAAAACAAAGATTAACATAAATGTGTTGCTGAATTCTATAAATTTCATACAAGCAAAGCAAATTGAATATTCAAGACTTAAGAATGAAGTTAAATTTTTTCAAGAACAATGGTAAAAAAGGAAAAATACAAACTTAAAAGGAAAACTGAATTAGGTACAAAAATCACAATATTGTATAAAGATAACATTCTGCCATAAATAGTTAACATTCTTGTCCAATGTTGTATTGTGGTGTAATTATTGTTCATATACATTTTTCACATGGTAAATTAGTGATGAATATATATGTGTGTGTGTGTGTGAAATTTCTTTTATGTTGTTACTCCAAGAGATAACATAATATTTAGAACCAGTAATCATAAGTGATAATGAAAAATTCATACTTGTTACCTTATTTTAGCAAACAATAAATTTGTACTTTTCAAGATTACATTCCTACCTAACTTTTAGTCAATAGTTCACTTATGTAAAAAAAAAGTTATTTTTAAAAAAAATTCATTTTATTGTCAAATATGTAAATACAATTATTTCAGTACAGAAAACAGTTGTCAATTTGAAATGAAAAACATTAGCTTTCAATAAAGCAATAATTAGTCATTGGAATTTAAAAAAAGAAATCACCCTTCTTTCAAATATCAGATTATCTTGCCATCATATCCCAAATTGAAAAGGAATTCACTGATTTCAATACAGATTCTAACTCCAACAACTGCTCAAATAATAAAATACAAGTAAAATTCTATCTAATCTAGGTTAAGAGCAACAGTCAGTCTTAAGCTTAAGGTAGAAGTTGATGAAAACAAACCTTAACATTTACTTCTGAACTGTTACTACATAAAGTGGAGGAGTAAGCAGTTATCACCAACAAAACAAACATTATTATCTTTAAATTCACAGATAATAAAAGCACTGACTGAATAGTCAATCTTCACAAGACATGATGATATATGAAAAGGTAGATTGAAAGAAATTTCATACTATACAAGCTTTTCAACATACTCATATAAATGAAGTTAAGTCTAAAAATCTAAAGCATTAAGCTATATATAATAGTTAGTGTTGTAAACAAATAAAAATATTAATTCAAAGTTCTGCTTTCAAAAATTCCAGCAAGATTTTCAATTTTGGGCTATGGGTGTGAATTAAGAGTGATATTCTGTTTTTATCATTTTGATAAATTCATATACATACAATTCTTTTGAATTTCCTTTAATGAAAACAGCAAGACTCAAATTTGTGAGCAGAAAACATTATAAAAACTTCATATTTTAGGTCAATCTCTTAACTTTTTGTATATAAAATATATTTATTTATTATATGATGAGGAGGTGAGGGGAAGCCGGGGTGGGGGGTGTAACGGCACAGAGAATGGACTAGGTGAGCCAGGTTCAAACTCTGGCTGAGACAGCCCTTGTGTTCACTTTGCACTAATTCCCTTGGGAAAGACATGAATTTTCATTCAAACAGGATTGACCCAAGCTAAAAAATTGATATCTTTAGATTTTTAAAATACCAAATGCAGCAATGAGTATAAAATGTTAATCATGGTAATTATGTGTGATAATCATCTAATCATGTATGGTAATCATGTGTGATAATCATGGTAATCATGTGTGATAAGCATCTAGATCATGTGTGATAAGCATCTAGATCAATTTAAATAAATCAAGTTGTTACTGAAATAGTAATAGAAATCAGGAAGATAACTGGAAACAATGGAGGCATGGAAATAAAATGTTCTGAATAAAGAATATTTCAATTAAATCCAGAGAGTACAAAGATCATGACAAACAATGACAAGTCCACAGAAGCAGATGAGCTCAACAGAAATTTAGAAGCAGGACAGTCCCTCATTTGTTCATCATCATTAGTCCTTTAAAGTCTGTTAATTAGATATATTCAATATAAAGCATCCTTTTTAACATTTAGCACTCTGCATTCTTTTTCAAGGGTGCAAAGATTTTGTGCACTTAGTAACTTGTGTTTGTTCATGTATGAATGAAATTTACATGAAGACAACTGTGAAATTCAGATACACTATCCATTGGTGATTGGAGTTGCCTGCAGTGGCATGACAAACCTTTTGCTCTGCAAACGATGTTGCCTACAGAGAGCTAAAGGTTAAAATGCTAATGACAATCCTGTTTTAAACTATGAAAGTTTATGATGAATTTATAACAATTTTAAGAAAAATTACTAAAGTATTTTATTCAATGTTCTAATTAGTAAAGCTAGTCAGATAATGTTACACAGCTTATTTGTTCATTTAATATAACAATTTCATTCTGATAGTGGTTTAAAATAACACAAATTTGTTGTTAATCCTAAATCCTATTTAGATTAGAATAAAAGGCAAGAAAGAATTGTGAATTCCAACCAGTAACAGAGTACTTGTGGTTATAAGAATGGTTCAGTAGCAGAATATTGGATTGAAAGGTAAAAGATATGAAATTTCACCATAGTCATTTTGGTAGAGTTAGAATCCCATAATAATAAAAGAAAAAATAATTGAAACTACAAGAAAAGTCTTACAGTGTTCAAGTGGCCAAGTATAATAGCAGCACTCTGAATTTTGACTCAATGTTAGAACAGTCATCTAGCATTAAAAAGGTTTATTTCAAAGGTCATGTTGTTGTGAACAAATAAAATCAATTTCAATCAAATAGTTCTTCTGTAGCCAGGGGCAAATTCACCAATATTCATGAAGATAATTATTTACAAGCATTATACTATGATTCTGCTTGTTTGTAAGTAAGACTGTTACACTTTCTGATTATTATTCATTGTCCTCATATATTTCATCCTTTCTCTTCTCCCTCCCCATCCACCATTGCAATCTAATGAACAAGGGTAAGAATGGAAGAAGGTGCTTATGCTTGAATGTAAGAAAAAGGGACTCAACCTTCACTATAACCAACATTCATTCATTATTCCTCTCTCACAAGTCTGAAGCCTAAAAATTGTTATAGCAGCAGTAGACCACAGGAATATAGACAGATGGCAAAAGTAATTAATAATAATAACAGATATATTAGTTTCATTTGCATGTTATTATAGTTAATATAGATACATTAAATAAGTAATAAATTACTTTAACAAAATTATATACTTAAATTGCAGAAATATATATGCAAGAGTAATGATGATATCTTAGTTGTCATCACCGGTGGAATTTCCACAGGTCTAGCTAGTTCTTATTATTTTCCATTGCATCATATTCTTTTCCAGAAAAAGCAATGAATTAAAGCCTGGCCAGTACCAAAGACAATAATAAAGAAATTATCAAAAGAAGGGTAACAAAATATGCAAAAAAGTATTTAAAGGTGATAAAAGCATTTAAACTAAATATTTTGCTAGGCGTATTGTGAGTGATGAGAGAAACATAAAAACTACCAATGGCAACCAATATGCAGCTTGGAGGTAATAATTCATTTTATCCATCCTAATTTCACTTTAAAATACAAAGAGATATTATTTGAATAATTGGAAATACAATCTTCCTGTATCCAACTACTTTCAATTTGTTTTGTGAAAAGGTCAGTCTTTTATGAGGAGTATCTCAAATGAGACTCAGATGCATTATATATTATACACATCACTTATCCATCTACCTATATGCACATATAAACATACAAATTTCATTGTTCAAATACAAACCCATGTGAAGTAAAGGATGTAAAACAACCAGTAATGGGGATACTTTTCTAAACCTCTTTCAATGCTGTTTGAAATTTAGTGTTAATGTAACAGGAACTAAAAAGATTAAAATGCATAAAAAAAAGTGAAACTAATGGTTTGCACACCATATGTTTCACTACAACAATGTATAGTTAATTCTGAGGAATTTGTTCTTTTTTGCTTTGGTGTGGCTTGGAACAAAATAACATTTTGTCTACAAATGTTTCTCTCAATGTTAGCAAGTGTCATACTGTTTCCTTCAGAATTAGCCTCAGTATATCCTAAGGCCATTTAATTATAATTGCATGAGAATAGCATGAATTAAATAGAAACTATCACAGTGCAATAACATATGTGTGCTATTGTAAATTATCTGAATATGAACATAAAGTAATGACTAAGTGGAGAAATAAAGTGAGAGAATGTCCTGCTCCTTAATTGGACAACCAACATTGTCAGGGTTGAGAAAAAATAAGTGTGTCTTTAGAAGGGAATAACATTTAGGCTGGCTGAGTAGTCTGTGTCTCCTTCAAGATATCAAACAGATTTACCTCCAATTGGAAGAGGAACGACTTAGAACATTGTGGTACAGTTTGGGAAAATTTACCAAAGCTGTGGTTCATTTTAGCCAATTAATTCATGTTTTTTTAATTAAAAATAATCATATATCCTTAAGTATTCACTGGCAAGAGAAAAAAAGATTATAGTTGTATTTCTTTGCCAAAAACTGGGAAAATATTGTCAAAAAGCATTTTAACCCTTTCTTGTATTGAACTGTCTAAAATGAGGAAATCCTTGTTAACATCATATATACAAAAGATATATGCTCATTATGCAAATCAAGTTAGCTATAAAATAATATGAATTATCATGACAAAACATATTTTAAAGAATTTATTTTGTTTTTATGCTTCTAATTTTGGCAAGGGATACACATGTGATTCTAACAGCTTTGGATTTGAAACAGACTTTTGGTAAATAATAATGTCCATAAGATGGTATGAATATCCACAAGAAAAACTATATTTCATATACAATTACTAAATAATGTTATTAATAAAATAGAGAGCAATCATTTGACTGATACACAAATATTTAATTATTCATTGTCATTATCAATAGGAACTTGTCAACAGCACTGCAGAAAAAATTAACTTCTGTGATTGTTCTTACGCAAAGGTAAAATAGAGATATGTTAATGTTAATTGCAATAAAATTCAGCAAGGTTAAATCGGTAGAAAGTATTTAAAACCATAAATATAGACACTGACTATTTAGATATTCTCAGCAGATTTAATCTCAACGTTTCAGGATATTATGATAGAATTGTATGTGATTAATTCTTTTTACATTAAACTGTACATCTTTAGTAATTTATGATTCCTAACATTATAGTGCTATGATACAGCTACTGTCAGAATTCATTAGACAGATGCTTTCATTTGTAGTTTTCAATATCTTTAATGACACAGGCAATAAATATTATATCATATGGTGATTAATCAAATAAAAGAAATATGATCTGATCTGGACATTGATCAAACCAAATAACTAAGCCACTAATTTAGGAATAATTTAAAATAGAAATCTTGACTTAATTATCTTGAATCTATATTCAAGTACTTATATAAAAATTTCTGCAAATTATCAAATAAAATTTTAATTCTTTTATAAAACATTTACAAAACATTTTTATAAACTTATGTTTTATTAACTTGCATGATTTTATATGAAATAGAAATATTTCTATTTCATATAAAATCATGTAAGTTAATAAAACATAGGTTTATAAAAATGTCCATATAAATTCAAGTAGTAGCTGTTGGATTGGCTAGATTGAAACCCACAGTGAAATATGTTTGTCTTTTTAAAAAAAAATTCCTATTTTATACAATATTATTAAGAATAATAGAATTTGGAACAAAATCTTCATTTTCACAGAAAACAAAATTATCTCTTGAAATATTTTAAACACAAATTTGAAATCTAAATTTGAATTTTTTAAAAAATATAGAAAATAATAATGTAATATTTAAAAAAAAAAATTCAAATTTAGATTTCACATTTGTGTTTAAAATATTTCACTTAGAATGGCAAGGCTGAATCCATACACTCATGTAGATAACAGTATACATTCAAATGAGAGCTAATGAATACTGATCTCTGATATTCAACACCATCTTAACAGCCGATTAGAGATTAAAGAATTGTTTGGTATGTATACATAGTGAAGGATAATAAGGAGCACAGTAACCACCTCACCAGCCCTAGTAAAAGGGTCAAACTTGATGTCATGAAAGACAAAGCTGGGCAAGACAAAGAGCATTATAGAAACACTTGCCATGGATTGTTGATGTAAGAAAAGTGAGATGTGCTAAAAATGTTTTGGCTCAGTTTCTAATGGTTAATATAAGACCATCTAAAAAATGCCCAAATATATGTCTCCATATAGTCTCTAGAAATAAGGGAGAAAAAGTATACATTTCTAAAACAGAAGGAACATTTTTATTTTGGATACTAAGTATTAAAGTGTGCACAAATGTATGTATGCACCCATATAGTTCATCTACTGTAAAAATGGACATTTTCCCATTTGCCAACTCAATGAAATACAGAATTTATAAAAATATAACTACTTTTTAAATATTGAAATTTTAAAATTCCTTCCAAATAGTTTTAAAAGAGGATTGAAAAGGGTTCAATATTTTTATTCTGTTTTGAAAAAGATTTTTAAAAGATTTTGTCATAATTCATTTTATGACAAATATTAACATTTACCAATACCAATGGTGTCTAAATGGTGTTAAAAAACAGTTACAAGTTTGAAATTTTATGGGAAAATTAAAAAGATGTAATTTATATCATTGATTTATCATAAAAAATTAACAAAGATTTACAACTTTCTATGTCCCATTTCCTGAAACAAAACTGTTTAAGAATTGAGAAACTGAGCCAAATTAAACATTGCATCAAATTAAAAAAATTAACTTTAAAGTAAAAATGATAAATGAATAATAGATATATGAAAATTCAAACAACAAAAAAGACCCCTTGCACAAAAAAGCCAGCAGGAATACATTGAGATGTAGCCATATGTACAGGGACAGGTAGCTAAAGAGGAAACTTCTTTCATATTTAGAGTTCCAGAAGATTGACCAAACATCACACAGTTTCATCTTGATTTGCTCTCTGATTTAAGTAAGTGGAACTACTTTTTTGAAATTTAGCCTTGCTTGGAGGAAAGAAGAGCTGAATAAAACACTCATCCCTGAGTTTACAGGCTTTGATCTAATCAGCAGTTCTCAAATTTTTCAATGAGCTCCTCATGCTATCCACTAAATGGATTTAATTTTTCTAAGATTTGTAGGTATCAAGTAAGACATACACTATCGCCATCAAGGTTCATATTTTAAGCAATGCAAATTATCAAAATAAGAAAACAACATTTGTGATATCTCCACATATCTTTAGGAAACATTTAGATGGTTATTCTTTAAAAAGATTTCAGTAATTCAAATTTTAATTTTTGTAGATTTCAAGAAAAAACAATCAACTTTCAAAGAGTAGCAGAATATTAAAATAGGTTCTACTGGTTACTGGGAGGGTGCAACACATCAAAACAGTTTCTTAAATTAGAATTAATGACCAATTTACTCAAATTTTAAAGTAATTCCATTCATTTATTTATATATACTTAATTAATGCTGTTGACCTGGATACTATAAAAACCTAATAAAAGTATGCCTACTGAATACTTTCCATTGTATAATAAAAGATAGGAAAATATAAAAGGTAACTGGTTGTAAAACTTATGATTTGAAGTAGGAAAATAGTACTCGTGCAAATCCATGAAAATAGAAAGAAAACTCTTTCAAGTAATGATTATTTTGAGATAAATACATAGGCATATGATATGAATATGGCAATTGATTAAAACCCATCTCTCTGGGGAAAAGTCAGGAACATCTGAGAACTACTGTTGAACTCTTGTTTTTGAATGTGAAAGAAAAAGAACAGATGAAAATGCATGAAGTTTGGCCAGCATACCAGGTAATATTTATGAAAGAGGGGAAAAGCAGTTTCCCCCAGCAATGTAGCCGGTGCTCTTCCTGGTGGAAAAATACAAGGGCACAAAATGGGGCAATAAGGGTGGACATAAGACTAGTGCTCCAGATATAGGGTGGGGTGGGGGTAGAGAACTACATGGTGCCAGCAAACAGGGACTGCTTACCACTGCATGCATGCCCCTCCTCCTCTTCCATACACAGAGCAGTAGCAAAGACAGCTGGCAGACTCTGGCTTAACCTAGCTTTTTCTCCATAGTAGTTTATGTGTTTCCCAGTCAAACCACGATGCTGCATTGGTTTTTTCCTATTGTTTCCATAGTGTATCCGATCATTACAGATGGACAGGATTGTTCCTGCAGGATAAACTTTCCGCTTGTAGTCTGAAAAAAAATCAGTTGTGTCAGCCTCCTTTGGAGAAGATGCATCCAGCTGACATCTATACAAAGTGTTTTCCTCACTGAGATGTCTGCATGCAGTTAATATGCACATCAAGTCAAATTTAAGACAAGTCAACATTGTTAAGGCAGTAGGTGAGATCTATTGCAAAATACACAGGAGACAATACTAGAGAGATATTTAGATTACACTCTCAACTATGATAAAGGAATACACTTCAAATAACAGCCTAGTCCCAACAAGCATCATCAGAATCTAAACAACAAGTATATATTAAGAAGAGTTAGAGAAAAAAGGGTTAGGAACTGAGAGAGAATAATCTGCTACTTTCCTCTTGAATGAACATTTTTGATAGTATAAGTATGCACCCAATACACAATGCAAACTGATGCATGTATATGTAAAATGTTTGTGAGAATATAAGCCTGTCATGAAAGCTAAACTGAAAGCAAAGGCAAAATAAAAGAATCAAACAAGGTCACAAACATCATACTCTAATTTACTTTCAGTTAAATCAACAGTCATTATTATTCAACTGTCACAGATAAGATTAATTTTTATAATCTATGTGTATGAAAAGTACCAATGAAATAGTTATAATGGAAAAATTTTATTCATTTTTTATACTAGCTATGTTCAAAGCTTTTTTTAAAACATTTATTATTGTAAGATTATCATACGAAAATACAACTATTTTGTCATTTTGATTTGTTAATATATGCATAGATATGTTGTTGACAATAAATAATCTGCTAATGATATATATACTATATATATATACATATATATAC
>VCCN01000134.1:139283-154066 GCA_006491835.1 Architeuthis dux
AGGGTGGCACAAAATAAGCTGAACAGTCTGTTTTCTCTGTAACTCTAGAACGGAATGTAATAAATGGATTATCTAAACGATGAATGAAAGCTTTATTCTTGGAAATCCTTTTACAACATATGTGAAAAATCATATTGGCCAAATGACGACCCCCTTCTTATTTGCAAACATGTGCTCTTCTCACGGTGTTAACTTATTTTACGTCACCCTCTACACAATACCGCCCGCTTTTCTGCTTGTTTGGCACACATTTAGTCAGGATCAACTTGGCATATTTAAATTTAATTAATTTGGATCGATTTAAGGTGGATGTAGGGACGATATTGTTTGTAAACTAGCACACCATATGTAGGCACTTTAAGATAATTAAACCTATTAAATGTGTACAACATAAATGTAGTATTATTCTTTTAGGGTCAGGGGCGTTGGACACATTAAAGAAATAGAGTAGCCTATCATAACTAGCTGAAAACCCACCCCGTGCTAGTTCCTACGGAAGGCTTGAATGGGGACTTTGGCCCCGATAAGAGATCCTGGATTTGAACTACGAATATATTGAATCATACCTTATTTGAAAATCATGAACACTTGGATCACATTTAATTTAAATATCTGGAGTGATTTCACAAAAGATAGATGAATTATAGTAAGGTAGATAGATAAATGGAAATCAGATCGTGTGAGCTCGAACACAGACCCCATAGTATTATGTTTTGGGGAAATCTTTAAAAGCTAACTTACTAAAAACATGCCCGTGGCTCCAATTAGTACACAGAGAAAGTTCCATGGGGATATATTGTGTCGTCCCTAAATTACATTGTCAGACAGACATTTGGAGAATTGTAGTAGGATGTGTTATCGTGCAAGGCAACAAATATATTGGATTCCGCTTAAGCGGGATATATCGGGATAACGGATTTCGGTTCCTATAAGCGGATGTCCATTTGAAACGGATTTGGATAAACAGTACAAAACATTAACAGATTTGCCTTTATTAACTCTTTAACAGCGGAAGGCAGTGAAGAGTAATAGTCATCCGTTGCAAGATAAAAGCGCTTGTCCATTGCAAGATAATCCATTGTGCGTTATCTATTACAAGTAAACCATTGCAAGACAAAAGCCCTGACTCACAGATTGAACTGCCATCAATCACAATAAAACGGAAATTGTATTGAGCTAACCATAGAACTGCTATGACGGTAATTCTCGCCATTCGCAGTTAATGGGGTAACGGCTTTGAACAAAAGTAATATTATATATTCACTAAACAGTTTCATACTGTGAACAATAAATTATATTTTCAATGAACTAAAGAACTTAACAAAATTATTGTTCGTATGTATGTAATGTCGTTTTGCCCTGTCAAAATTAAGACTCAAATTGCATTTATCAACAAGCTTAATACTTACAAAATGGTAGAAACCTTGAAAATATTAAATTATACTTCTTATTTATGGCTGGACTTAGAATTGACGTTATCAATGGTGCATATCGAGAGTAAAACTTAGACTGTTTTCATTTCCTTCTTACATAAAGTAACTGCAAAAGTCTACAATGCGTTTCTTTGCAGTTTCAAACATTGTCAATAGGCAATGGCTTATGTGTCACTACTCCACAATCCCCACTTGAAAGTACCCAGAGAAGGTGTACTAATTGTTGCTTCAGGCAAAGCAGTCCAGTCATCCACCATCCTGTTCGAATAGAAGGGTTCTTGAATATTGTTTCTGAAGCTTCTTGTTATATGTGTAGCATATTCAGGGCCAGGGATGTTACCATCGTTAGAGATTTCAGTGACCTTATATTAACAGTTTTGATTCATTTGTCAATAATTTGTGCAACAATGTCTTCCTGCTCTTCATTTTCGGAATAACATTGCACATTTTTTATTGATGGTCAGAAATTCATTTGCGTGAGCAAATCTCTGCTCTCTTACTCCATGCTCTCTTTGTGCTCTTTTACCCTTGGTTCTCGTACTCTATGCTCCCCTTCTCTGTGCTCTCTTACTCCATGCTCTCTTATTCCATGTTCTCTTTGTGCTCTCTTACTCTGTGCACTCTTACTTCATGCGCTCTTAATGCTGTCTTACTCTGTGCTCTCGTACTATGTGCTCTCGTACTCTGTGCTCTCTTACTCGATGCACTCGTACTCTGTATTCTCTTACACTGTGTTCTCTTACACTGTGCTCTCGTACTCTGTGCTCTCTTACTATGTGCCCTCTTACCCTGGGCTCTCGTACTCTGTGCTCTCTTACTCGATTCTCTCCTACTCGGTGTTCTCTTATTTTGTGCTCTCTTAGTCCAGGCTCTCTTATTCCATGCTCTCTTTAATCTATCTTACTCCATGTTCTCTTTATGCTGCCTTACTCTGTGCTCTCTTACTCCATGCTCTCTTTATGCTCTCTTTGTGCTCTCGTACTCTCGTTCTCTCGTATCCGGTTCTCTCTTACTCGGTGCTCTCGTAATCTGTGCTCTCCTTCTCTGTGCTTTCTTACTCTGTGATCTCGTACTCTGTGATCTCGTACTCTGTGCTCTCTTACTCGCTGCTCTCGTAATATGTGCTCTCCTTCTCTGTGCTCTCTTACTATTTGCTCTCGTACTCTGTACTCTCTTAATCTGTGCTCTCGTGTTCTATGCTATCCTTCTCTGTGCTCTCTGTGTGCTCACTTATCCTGTGCTTTCCTACTCTGTACTATCCTAATCCATACTCTCGTATTCTGTGCTCTCTTACTTTGGGCTTCTTCTTCTTAATATTTTCGATTTATCCTGCAATTTATGAAATTCCTTTCACAAATACTTGTCTTGCTTCATTAAACTTACAATTCTTAGATTCTGACAATTAATGGTAAGAACATTTACACTGAAAGCTTTTAATTTTGTTTGTCAACAAGACTGGCTGCTGCAGGTTCAAACTCTACTCCAACTTCTATTCTGACTGAAGATGATTACTGCAACTGTTGTATTGTAGATATTAAATAAACACATTATAAAAATATTCATTATTTTGTATAAATATATTTTTTATTAGAATGAAATAAGCCCGTGTGTATCTGTATGATACATTTTCGTTAATATCTAAGACTTGTAAGATAGCCTCCTGGCAACCAGTTGGTCGTGAGTTCAAATCACGGTAGGGTAATGTGAATTTTACATATCTGTTTAAACCCCTACTTTTGGTGAGGATTGTTCTTGTTCTTATGTTAGGAAAACAAAGTCAACTCCAGACTTCTCATGTTATCGTTTGGGTTATCGGAAGGAAGAATGACATTAAACCAAAGCAACTACTAACAGGTCTGGTTAGTCACGCAATAGAAAACGTCAAGTGACCAACATCTTTTGGCAGCATGTCATGTTGGGGGTGTTGAATCAAAGAAATTGGACAAAAGGTTGATCAATGAGCAAGTTACTTCTCTCGACCTTTGTTGGGCAGTGATCAGTAACAAAAAGTCTGAATTTCCAAAAAACAAGCGGACACAAATTAAAGGATACATTTAGCATAAACTTATATTGCAAATTGAACCCCCCACTAAAGAAACATATTTAGGGGGTAATTTTTCTCTTGACATAATAAGGAGTTAAAATTTCAGCCATCTAGCTTCATTGGTACGGCCTGTACACGTCATACATACATACATAGCCAGCCAGACCAACTTGAAAACTGAAGAAACCTATGTTGACAGTTTTGCTCACAGTTTTAGTTGTCGTTTTTTAATACTACGCTGCTTGATGCTTTAAATTACTTGTTTCAATGCCATCCCATGGTCTTTATAAGCGGTGCACAAGGGCACTATAAGCGAAGACAGTTTGCATTTACATTTTTACCTTTGATTCTGTTCTTACACAATTGGTTCTGCTAAGCGGCTATTCCTTGTAACCGAAATCTTCTGTACATATTTCAACCCAGTTTGTTATTATACATTTCTAACCATTAAATAACGGTAACTTATATGGAGAAAAAAACGATTACGAGTAGCTTTTTATACTTAAAGTAATGAAAGTTAACTTACTTTGGTAAGCACACAAATATGCTTTAATCTAAATTTTGTTTTAGTCATTCCTGAGTTTTCTCATGCATATATTGTAGACTCCCTGTCTAACTCGATGGTAGGATGGATTACTATTCAAGTCCTTCTGTGCCTGCATGATTGTTAATAATCTCTCCTAAGTGGATGTATGAATCAATTCTCGTGAGTTCTTATGTAATTTAGTCTTTCTTTCAGACTCCACTATTTCAAACATATCAAAAGTATTGAAATATATCTTCGGACGATTGAACTTCTTCTTCTTGTTGGTGTTGTTAACACGACGTTTCGGCCGATCCATTCTTCGGCCTTCTTCAGATGTAATATCCGAATGTAATGGGGGTAAATCGGCATCTTGGTCTTCTGCCACCGTGCAATAAAAATTGGGTATCGAAGGTAGGTCGTTCCACGTGAACCAAGTAACATAAACATCGAACTTTATTACAGGGTGTTTCAAAGGTGACTTAACATCTTTTTCATTTTTCTCTTCATATTTCTGTGAAATTGATATCAATCGATAGCTGAATGTTCGAGAGATCTTTAGGCACTTGATCTCTGCATTATGACACTACAGTTAGAACTGAAGTGCAACATTTCAGCCTGGCAAGGGTTAGGCTTTGCAATTTCTTTTGAGGGGTTACATCAAGATCAAACTTTATGCAACAAGATCTAGAGACCTTTATGAACCCAGAAATTGTTGCGCAACCATCCCACTCGAACGGCCCTGTCGGCTGGGGCCTAGAATACGCCGACTGCATCCCCTGCAGAGGAGTAAGACGCCCCCCACCCCAAACAGGGGCCACCTGTTTTTTCACCGCAAGACTCTGTTTAAAAAAACAAAACCTCTCACCATATCTCCAAACATTATCAATGAATTATAATGATATTTTGGCTTTTTATTTGCGTACATTAAGTTGGGGGTAATTTTAAACTGATTTTGGCATTAAATGACCCATCAAGGGTTGGCATGCCGCTAAACGAATCAATCAATCAATCAATCAATCCCACTCGAAAGGCTTGCTGATGTCGGGAATGCCTGTGCCAATCGCTGAAGTGCTATAAAAGAGTTGGCTCACCTGTAAAAGTCAACCAGAGTAGCAATGTGGGAAAATTATAATAACAAAATTCACAAACACTCTAGTTACGCGTCCCGATTTTTCCAAAGTTTTTATCTGTTTGTTTTAAAGAAAGAATGAATAAATAAGTGTGTAGTCACTTTTAAGACACACTGTTTTAATTGAGTTCCGTGTTTATACAGATCTGAAATTTATGAATGACGGCACATACACAAGAAGTTTGAAATTAAATACTTAGGGTTAAACATGTAAACACGCAAAAAACTGAGATTCATTATTAAGCATAAGTATTCCTTAATCATAAAAACGTTTCAATCAGGTTAAGGTTGTTCCTAATTAATGGATAACGTTTGAAAAAGCATTTTGAAAGTAAATATGTTTTTAAGAACTGGCTGGACCAGAGAGACTTATTATTTGTGAAAATGTATTTTTTCGTTTGTAAACTGATCTGCTTTGACTGAATCTGGCCCTCATTTCTTCCGGAATGTTTTTTTTTTCATTTTTGAGAAAAATTAACTTTTAAAGTGGGAGCGAGTGAATTGGTTACGTAATCTACGTATAATATAATGTTTCAGATCTGCACAAACACGAAACTCAAGGTCAGATTAATTCAAAGCAGATCAATTTACTTTAGAAAAATACATGTCAATTTAAATAAGACGACACCGAAAACATTATCATCCTTTCCATTTATTTACCTCTGCCAATGAAGTTGAAAGGGTATATGTATTCACTCGTGTCTGTCCGTCTGTTTGTCCACACGGTATTTCCGAAGGTTCTGAATGAATCCGAATGAAATCTTATGGAAGGGTGTGCAATTGTCTACGGATGAAGTGATTAGATTTGGGGGAAAATCCAGAAATTCTTTACTGATTTCCAGCTTTATGTCCACACAAAATCTCAAAAAAGTTTCACAATGAATTTCAGTGAAACTTTCTGGAAGGTTAGATGAGAATTGATTAAATTCTGGGGTGGATCCAGGAATTCTTTTTACAGTTACTTACCCTGTATTATAGATATAGCTCTGTCCACACAATATCTCCAAAAGTCCTCAATGAATTTCAATGAATATTTCTGGAAGAGTAAGCTATGGGGGCAGATCTATGGATTCTTTTCTCGATTGAGAAATATTTTTCATTTTATTAATTTATGTATTCAAACATGTTTGTTCATACAATATCTCCAAAAAGTATCAATGAATTATAATGGTATTTTGTCGAATGTAAGGCTTTTTATTTGCGTACATTAAGTTAGGGGTTACATAAAACAATTGTACTGCACCATTATTCTTTATTGACTATAACGTTCCAACTTTCAAAGTCCCTGGCCCTATGTGAGAAAGGCCTGATACAAGGGGGAGGGCGCACTGCTAAAAGATGGATCTTTATGGTATAATAATAACCGAAATTTTCTTCTCTGAAGAAAAAAACGTTTGTTCAGTTTCTCCGCGTAGAAGAAAAGAGTTTGACTATTTTCTTGAATTATACACCTGCTGATGGCTAAAGAATGGACCGACCGAAACGCTGTGTTGACAACATAAACATTTTCACAGTTACTTCCAGTGTATCATAGCTATAGGTCTGTCCATACAATATCTCCAAAAGTCCTCAACGAATAATTTTGGAAGACTAAGCCACGGAGGCGGATCCAGGGATTCTTTCTTGATTGAGAAATGTTTTTTCATTTTATTCATACATTTATGCATTCAAACATGTTTGTTAATACAATATCTCCAAAATTTGTCAATGAATTCCAATGATATTTAATGTAAGTCCATGGTGGACGAAAGAACATTTGATTAAATCTTGGGGCGGATCCAGGAATTCTCTTTACAGTTACCTCCCCTGCATCGTAGCAAAGTACGAACTGATTTTCATTAAGTTTTTATGAACTCTTTGACGGCCTTCGATTTTCTGATATTAAAATGTTTTTTTAAAAATATTTTATAAAACAATAAGTTTAGATAAAACCCTGCACAAAACACTATCACCCCTTCCATGTGTTATGGCCAGTTTCTTCACCCTTTCGCCGTTCATAACACATGGAATGGATGATAGTGTTTGGTGCAGGATTACTTAGAAAGTAATACTTTTTTAAAACTCTTTCGTATTTGATCTCAGACGGCCGACGATATTTAGCGGGCTTAATAATACATAACATATTCTATAGTATTCCTTAATTTCAAACTATCGAGGCGAAAAATTCAAAAGTTTTTTAAAACCTTTATTCTCTTCATCTAGTCAAATACCCGTTGCATTGCTAACGTTATATCCAGGAGTGGAAATCTAACAGAAATTGTTCTATGATGTTTTTGCTGTGTCGTTGTAAGAAACCCACAAACAAACAAGCAGAAATTGGATCATCATAATATTGATAATCAGATACGGATATTTATTAAGTTCACCTTACTCTTTCACAAGACTAATTAGCTGGAATGAGGTTTAGAAAGATCATGTTGCGTCAGTCAGCATTCAAAACCTGCTTTTTTATACCTGGGCTCGAACACCGATCACTGACACCAGTGGGAAGTGCGTGACTATCTCAACCATGAGGCGTATCTTCTATTTACTAAGCTTGGCTTGGCACAGAGACATAATAGTGGTTCATCCAGTTAGGATTGAAATCACTACACGAGAAATGATAGAACGAGACCAATTTACTAACCATCGCTCTACAGCAGGAACCCTATAATACATATATGAGTGTGTCTGTGTGTTGCTAAATATATGTATTATTTATATTTATTTAGTTAGTAAAAAGCTCCCGGTTAGACTCGAACTTACGTTCCCCTTGCTATAGGAAAGCTTGGGTAAACGCACCAGCTGCTATACCAACTTAGCCACAGAAGCTTCGATGGCTTGCAGATGTCCAAATTCAAACTTTAAATCTATTCTCTATCCCGATATCAGCGGCACTATGTTGTTTTGTCTTATGTACTAGTAATATCAGTAAAACAATTATTTTTCATAATAATGGGTTACAATACTCCATATAATGTAAAAGAAATAATAAACATAATTACATTGTCATGGAACATTTAATTCAATTCACGTGTGACTCATTTTACCAAATTCTTTAACCTTTCCTATTGCGTTCATATGATGTGATATGGTCACTAGAAGTCCCCTGAAAGTGCTCGAACAGTTCGTGGGCCGTTGGCCACTGCTGTCGAATTATCAGAACAAGTTTGGGCTTCTCCTGAGATTTATTACTTGTATCCATATTTTCAGACCTAAACCTATTGAACCAACTGAACAGTTCGCACTGTTGTAGTGTTCACTCCAAATGCTATTGACGGTCTCAGCAGATTGAGCAGCATTAAGTCTTAATCTGAAATCGGACATTGCTATCGAGGACCCGAAAACCTCAAATAATAACGAATTATTTCTTTATTTATATTGGCAAATTATTTGCAAATTTACAAAATGCAATTACATTTGTAAATATTTCGCTATTCACATTTCGTTTGCAAACGACATTTCAAAAATGTAAATAAAACGACATTCCGTTTGCAAACGACATTTCAAAAATGTAAATAAAACGACATTCCGTTTGCAAACGACATTTCAAAAATGTAAATAAAACGACATTTCGTTTGCAAACGACATTTCAAAAATGTAAATAAAACGACGTTTCGTTCGCAAACGACATTTCAAAAATGTAAATAAAACGACATTCCGTTTGCAAACGATATTTCAAAAATGTAAATAAAACGACATTCCGTTTGCAAACGACATTTCAAAAATGTAAATAAAACGACATTTCATTTGTAACAACCGGATATTTATCCGCCTCGGTGAAGTCTATTTTTAGAAAAGAAATGAGATAAATAAAAAGAAAGGTAAAAAAGAGGGGGGTGGGGGTGAGAAATAAAGAGAGGGATATTAGTGTTTGGATGTTTAACAAGCAACATTTTACGGTTTAAATTGAATTAGACAACTCGGCTCAAAATTCAGTATTTCACTCTTCATCGTTTCTAGATTTTGAACCAATGACAGCAGGGAGTCGTCTGTTGCCAATGCACAGAAACCTCCGCCTGACTAAATAAGTTCATTTCTGAGGAGTGGGGGATTAACCATTAGGCTTAGTAGGGGCCTGGAAGGGGGGAGGCCCCGGGAGAGCCAAAGAAAAAAAAAGAAATAGTTTAATTGAGTGTGCACGAGAGTGTATTCGGTGATTTTTCAGTGCTTTGGTAAGTTTCGTCTTTTCTTCCATCTGTTGATTCACGTGCTGTTAGACACAGTTTTGTAAACCCCCCCCCCCAAAAAAAAAAAACAAAAAAAAAACAAACACACAGAAGTTTTTTTTTAGAGAACAAATTTGAAGAAGAAAAATATAAGAAAAAAAAAAAATGAACAGGTCTGGTTAGTCACTCAATAGAAACCGTCACGCGACCAATGGTAGCATGCAGTGTTGGTGGTGATTAATTAAAAACAAATTGGAAAAGGGGTGATCAATGAATGAGTTACTTCTCTCAACTTTTGTTGGGCAGTGATCACTAAAACGTCTGAATTTTCAAAAACAAAAACAAGCGGACACAAACTAAGGGATCAATTTAGCAAAAACTTACATTGCAAATTGAACCCCTCATTAAAAACCTATTATGGGGGGGATTTTCAAAAGACAAACAAAGCGTATTTTCTAGACATAATAAGGAATAAATGTTGAAATTTCCAGCCCTCTACCTCCATTGGTGCGGCCTGTACGTGTGATACATACATACATAGCCAGCCAGCCGGACCGACTCAAAAACTGCAGAAACCTATGTTGACAGTTTGGTTTAGTGTTGCCAACTCAAACTTGACTGCCAAAAAGCACTAAATCTTTTTTAAATAGGCAAAAAAGGCCAAAAACTAGCGAATGGCACTAGAAATGGTCAAAATTAGCTAGAAGATGACTAAAATGTTTAAGCGCAAACGCAAAAACAAGAAACGCGCTGGATCTAGCGCTAAATCGGCAACACTGGTTGAGAGCTGTAAGTGATCCATATAACTTCTTGATATTATCAATGCAGTGCATTTTATACATATTATACATAGTACGACGATGTAGGTTATTTAACGTGATTTAACGTTAAGGAGATGGGAAAGGCCTTTGTCCAGCAGTGGACCTATAACGGCTGCTGCTGCTGCTGCTGCTGATGATGATGATGATGATGATGATGATGATGATGATGATGAACGTTACTATATTCTATTCAAAGAAGGGTGAGATAAGAGGGCAAGGTCAGCGGGGGGGGGGCACTAAAGCTCTTCCGAGGGACCCGGTTGGTAGATAATCTGTTACAGTTTCTGAGCATTTAATATCAATGTTTCTTTATGAGGGCGTAATTTCTGCGTGTGCGTACGTGTGTACGTGTGTTTGTGTGCGTAAGTGTAAATTTTTCGGAATAGAAACAGTCAAAATAAGAACATTCCCTGATATTAAATCAGATTTTTCAGGAATATCTGCCAGTTAAATACTTTCTGTGGTGGTGAAACCAAGATAAACAATTGGCAAAGGAAATTCTCATAAGCTGATTATTTCAATAAACTTTTTATTCCGATGTATTTATTTTTTCTCCCAGTAAAACATAAATGCATAACTGAGATAAAACTATACTTCAAAGGGCGCCAAGTTCAGCTTACCCGGGACACCAGATTCCAAAGACCGGCCCTGATTGTTGGTTCAAATTCAATTGACAATATTTATTTCTGCTTACGATAGCACATACTCAGTAACCCAGGACAAATATGAGCTCTTCAATAGGAAGTAAAAGGTCTTCGAAAACGCAGAGACCTGGAAAGATATGGCAATGATATCCTGAAATGTAAAAAAAAAGAACATATGAAAACGAGGCGCAGTAAAATATAGCAAAATGTTAGTTAATGAACCTAACATAACGTAACATATCCCGTGACCAAGTGCAGAGTCGTTGGGGCACCACAGATGATTTCATCATGGGTGTGTCAAGGGCAAGACAGAGCCCATTTCTCTTCAGGCAGTCTTTGGAATCAGAGTTGTCTGTCTCCTAGACTGGTTGCCAACCATGGCTAGAGACCCCACTTTACCCTACTATTTACCCATGCTTATCCCACGGGCATTAGTGCGAAGAGAAAACAAACTGTCCCAGCCGGCGTTTGAAGACCATCAACCATTCGGCCACTTAACACCTCTTGTTCTGGTTATGAGAGCACATACTCAGTAATTCAGGGCGGATGTGACCCCTCGATAGGAAGTAAAATATATTTCAAGACGCAGGGACTTTGAAATGAGATGCAAATGATATCCGGAAATTAAAACAAAAAAGAAAGAAAGAAAGCAAGAAAGCAAGAGGCGCAGTCAAATTGTATAGCAAAATATTAGTTTATGAACCGAACAATAAATTATGGGCCAATCATAAATTACGTATATTTATGCTATTAATAGCGTAAGGTGGAGTTTATAAAATGTATAAATTACCGACCTTTATAAAAGGGTGAAGTGTTACTATTTAATTTGTCAATCAAAACCCGATGATAGTAGGCGAAGAAAATGGTCAATAAAATGTGGCAAATATTAATACAATTACGCTCAATAACATTCTAAACAGTCTATGTTTATGATCAATTGAACAAAAAAGCATTTCGCAAGACTTTTGCTGAGTACGACTTAATCAAGGTTTTTGTATATATTTCTGGTCGTGTGTTCGTGTGTTCGCACGTTTTGGGGAGATAGATTGGTACGTGACCAAAATGCCATATCATGTTCACGGGGCTAGAAAATAGGTCAAACGGCCGACCAAGTCAGAACAAAGAAAATGCGTTCGACTAAGCAGAGTGGTTTAAGGATGGCCGTGATTTCAAATCGGCTGGCAGTTTAAAGCGGTTAGGGTCCGACACCCAGGAGCGATGGTTAAAACAAGCTAGGGAGCTTGGCCCCTCAGCCCGCCAGGGTGAAGGAGGGGAAGGAAGAAGAAACTGTTAGTCATTCAGTAAAGTGACCAATCGTTAGAATTTTTAACCGAAACAGAATTCAATACCCAAAGTGATCCGGAAGTGGAAGAAAAGAGGGTTGCCTCTTCAAGTATACACCTGGTGATGGCTGAGGAATGGACCGACCGAAATGCTGTGTTCACAACATCGAAGATTCGATTGTCCGAACAAAAGTTGCAATACCCTGCAACTACTACCCTTGATGACAACACCCCCCCAATCACCTTTACTAATACACATCCCAATGTGTATTAAAAAACGCTAGAACTAGAGTAACTTACCAGTCACGTTATTCAACGAGGAGGGGGCAAGCAGGGTCGGGGCTACCATTAGTCCAAACTAGGCAGACACCTAGGGCGTAGACATCAGAAGGTCACAGTACTGACCTTTCAGGAGAAAAATGAAAAAGATCAAGATCACCCGTGGCGCATATTTTAAGTCTCGCCTGGGGTGTAAAAACCCTTGCGCAAATCTTTAGTCTCGCCTGGGGCACACGAAAACCTCGTGCCGTCTCTGGGGGCAGCGGTAGTGGGTGCGGCCTAGCGACCCGGGTGGTAGATAATCTGTCACTGATCACACGTACTACAAGATAGTACAAGATTTGCCATTCGGCCACTGCCGAGCTTAACATTTTGACGAAGTGTCGAGAATGAGAATTAAGTGACAAATTCAACGATTCACTCTACTGAAATGTGACTGCTCAAAGTAACACGGATGTGTCTTATTTTTAAACAGATACAGTATATTCGCGGAAAACATCTGATTTACAACATGATTCGGCTGCATGAACTTTAACTTGTACCACAATAACATTATGGAAACATAACAGCTGACGACGTGGATATAACACCGACCCCTGATATGATAGTTGGATATATAATTGTTGTCAAGAATGTACAAGTGGTCCTACTCAACCATAGGTGACCAAGATTCGTGATATAACAACATTATGTGGTTAATTGTCTCATCTCTGTCTCTGAATAGTCGACATTTGCTTTTCTTCTGTGTCTAATCTATCTTAGCCTTTATATAATTGGTTCTTATGGTTTCGTTCTGGACTGCCATTAACAGCAATTCGGCTTCTCTCTTTGCAACAATCTCCACGTCGTTTCATCTGCAATTCCTGCAATCTGTCTTCTGAAATATCGCCTTCTTTGAATTCCTGTTTTCGGTTTTCCTGGTTCTCTATTTGTCCTCCTATTAGGTCTCATGCAAATGTTGGTAGGACTATGGAATAGATTACCGGATGGTATGTAGTGCTCTCAACAGATGTAAATGGTTTTAAAAAATAATTATGATGCTTGCTAAATTGGTCACTAGTTTGTGTTCGCTTGTTTTTTGAAAACTCAAACCTTAAAAAGGCGAGAGAAGTAACGTATTCATTGATCACGACTTTGTCCAACTTTTTAATTGATCACACCCAACACAGCATATATGAGTGGCGGTGATTCATAATTTCTCTTGGAATGCTAGTATTGTTACTCTACCTTTTATTGTCCCCAAGTCCCTTGATTGAGGGGTTAATGCAATCCTCGATGCTGATGTCTTCTCCCACTGGGTGCAAGGCTTTATGCATTATCTTCAGCTTTCTTATTTTGTGGTCCGTATTTCTGAGTTCTTCACTTGCCCAGTTTAAGAAAGGTCCCGAATATCTCACAATAGAAACTGTTCGATATGTATTCTTTGACCAGATTTCTGCTACAGAGTTTGGTTTCTAATATTTTCTCGTTCTTCTTTGCCAACTTTGTCCTACGTATCCAGAATGCTTGCAAGTTTCTTTCCCGTTGAGCGTTCTGATAATTTCCTGGTTATGCATTTCGATTCCTTCTGTTTCAATATTTTCTTTGTGCATCACTAACATTGCGCATTTCTCAATTCCGAACTCCATTCGGATGTCTTGGCTGAAAATCTTGATTGTTTGTATTAGGGTTTCCAAATCCTTTTTATTTTTGGCAAAGATATACATGAGGTGGTGCACCTTTTCTCGCGATTTTGTAAATCTATAACCTCCATTACATTTTAGTAAAATATAGTTGAGCGGTATCATCGCAATGATGAATAGTAGTGGGCACAGGGAATCTGGACACCGCTAAGTAAAACCCCATCACTTAGAGACGGAGTGGAAAGCAATTTTCATTCTTTCTTTCTTTTAAAAATGTCAAGTTATATTTTATTAAACTCCTGGTTTTATAAATATATTAGGCCGCTTATCTATAAGTATTTACCTTCTATTTCCCCCTTTAGGTATATTTATTTTTATATTTATTTTCTTAAATCAGAATATTTTCACAACATGAGAAAAAATCCGCCAATTTAACAATAAAAAATATAGTATGTGAACTCGAAAGAAACATGTGTCTATGCTAACTTTGCATTGGAATAACAGTGACATGATTCATTCCTTCTTCAACTTCATCTTTTCTTTTTTAAATGTGAGCAAAATATGTCATTTTTATTTCTTCTAACGGATAACTCTATTAAGACAGAGATTCTTATCTCTTACTCGTAAATTATAACCCAGCACTAACGTATTTGGTGGCATATAAGACCCCCACACCCACACGCAAAAAAAGAAAAGAATGTCTCAAATGGTAAAGGTAATCTTCGTTGTCCAGCCTTACATTGACTAGAACTTGAGGAGGGGCTTTAGAAACAAAACTGGTTGATAAATGAGAGGAATTCAGGGAACTGCGTTTTTAAAAAATATTCTCTGTTGAAATAAGGAAGCGCGGGGGG
>VCCN01000134.1:165316-175346 GCA_006491835.1 Architeuthis dux
AATAAAGTGATTTTATGAATTTGTGTAAAAGCTCTCAAGAAAGAAATATCAACACTACTAATCTGAAAGACACGCTCCCCCCTCCTTAATCTAAAATGGCTGCTCTTCAACTCCCCTACCTCCTGTCGGCGCTAACGGGCTCTGGCTGTTGATTTTGACGTGTCGTTCCTTGATTGTTCTAACATTTCGTGTTCAGCACTCTTACTAACCAACCGAAACACGACACAAATCCCTAATCTCCAAAGGGATTTCAAATGGGGCCGTCACCTGAGTTCTACATTCCGCCCCGGGAGTTATGGTGAAGTCACCATAATACGACGCATTGATAATTATGTAAATGGAAAGCCGTATGTCAAAGCAAGAACTTATAATTCCAACACCAATAAGCCATTTCTAACAACTCCTTTTATCGCTTGTAAGTCATTTTAACGCTCTTATTGCCTTCGTTTAGTCTTCATTTTAAACATGTCATGCTTTAGTGTTTCCAATGTTTCCAATTTTAACATCAATAAGCTATTATAATATGTTTTTTTGTGGCATGAATAACTCCCTTTTTATTAACCCTTTGATGTGAGAAAGAAAGACCAAAGAGCAAAGTAAAACAAATCGAATGCATTACATTGGTACTGGTCTAACCATCCGTCTACGGCAGGTAATCTTGTGGAAGATTTCAAATTCAAAAACGTCTCTCCGTCTAAATCAAAAGCTAGACATGATTAAGCTTAATGAGAAAGGCATGTTGAACGCCGCGATGGGCCAAAATCTAGGCCTCTTGCACCAAACAGTCAGCGAGGTTCAAAGAGTTCAAACACCAGCTGGGGATGTTTATATTTGGAGGCCTTGTCAGCTTATAGTACAAGCTAGTTTCGAGTGGGTTTGATCCTCACTGGATTCCAAACAATTATGTCCATGTGCCGTACAAACCTAAACTTAGTAGACATTATTAAGGTGCTTCGCCATGGAATAGTTGCAATTTAGTGAGCTAGATCATCACTGGGTGCTACACACTTGTTGGTTTTTGCCTCACTAAGCAATGCTTATTACAGGGATAGGCAATCTACGGCCTCTGGGCCGGATGCGGCCCTCGAAAGGATTTTGACCGGTCCGCGAACAAATATAGGGATGCTATGCACACTTTTCCTGTTTTAAAGATTCTTTGTATCTTTCAGATATAGATTCAAAAGATTCAAAAGAATGAAATAATTTGCGACTAAATTGAGTTCTCTCATTACTAGTTGGCATCCTTAGCTAAACACAATGATCGGTTCTAGGGTTAGGGTTATTCATCTGTCCCACCGTCCATTCATTAATAAGTGATCCGGCCCGCCGAGGCAGAAAGGTTGCCGACCCCTGGCTTAGTAAACATCAAAGCTTCCTCTAATCTCCCTCTTCCTTCTCTTTGATATCTAAACTAACAAACATATGTATAAGGACAAAGGGCACTTCCTCGTGATATCATGGTTAGCAAGACTAACTTTGACTGAGTTATGAAATCTATCCTCACTGGATGTCTCATACTTGTGGCCTTGTGCCAAACTAATCTAAGTTTAATAAATAACGTTATAGCTAGAGTGAAAAACGGGATACCTAGCCCATTCATTCAAAACCAAGTGGGCCTTCATCTTTCCATAATGGAAGCTGCAGTCGACTTCACAAGACAAATGGGAGCATTATTTTACACAACTCGTCCCCAAAATAACAAACTGGTGATGAATCGAAAACTTTCTTCATTTGTTCAACAAGGACAGCCGTTCGTTCTGAGGATCAATACTCCCAGTAAAATAGATTCATTCATCTGTGCTTAACTTATTCAGCTCTAATGTTGGCGTACAGTAGCCACTTGCTTCAAAATAGAATAGGAAGACTAAGTACCTATTAACAACAGTTCGTTGGAGCCAAATTTAATGTTGTCTGGGAGCCTCTATCGACAGGCTTAGCTCAGGGGTACAAGAGTAGGTAGAGCGAATTCAATTCCAAATGGTGTAGGATCGATCTATTTCAGAATACATGGCAGCGTTTAGGCTTAGAATATATGTCGAGGATCCGTTTCAGTACAGAATCTTTCAACTGCACTTAAAGGGTAAAGCCAGGCCATTTCTTCAGATCTACATTTGACCGGAGTGCGACAGGCAGTTTTGGAGTGTTCATATTATTAATGACCTCGTGTCATTTTCTATATCATGTCAAGATCTAAATGACTAAGCTTAGAAAAAGAAATTGCTTATATTGTTTTTCTTTTTTCAATTCTCAGTCGGCAAATAATTGATTTGCTTTTTCTGTAGTTGAATATCCAGTCTCTTGCTTGGTCCAGATCTGTTTACTCAGAGTCACTTCAGATTATTACCAATGTTCACTGAGCGACACAAAATGACGTTTCCAATCACGTCAGCTCTATTTTCACATTTATGCTGATAACTAAAAAATTAATTCTTTAAATTAATTTTAAAAATTAATTCAAAAACCAAAAAACTTTGATTGTGTGCGAATCGTGGTCTAATCGTTCAAGCAGGATCCAGTTTGGGTTCACGAGTATTCATTCAGGTAAGATTCAGTACCATTTAATATGGTAGGATTGATTAAACAAATACATCGACACTTTTATTCCATATTTATGGCATTTCTCTGGCAAGTTCCTCTTATTCACCTTCTAATCCTCTTTCACTTTGATCCTCAAATTATGTCAATCTCTTTGTAAGGGTCTATGGAACCGTTCCCAGTATTCCAATTATTATGGGTACTACGTTCATTTCATGTTCCATATTTATTGCATTTCACTGGACAGTTCCTGTCATATATTTGTCTTCTCATTCTCTTTCGGCTCCGTGTTTCATTTGTTTCACCCCACACAACCAGGGCTGCCCATGCAGATCTGGGCTTTCACCAAACATGTGGGTTTCTGGCTTTATTTTTTGAAAATAGTTTATAATCTTTTTTTTTTCAAAATTCAAATAACTAACTCAAATAAATACATTCTTGAAAACAATTCATATATAAATGTGTTTAAAATAACACATCTTCAAATCAGCTGTTGATAGATTAGTCGTCAATTAAACATGTTTGAATCTCGTATGATACGTGTACTGTTGTAGTACAAGCTATAACCACGTATGATACGTGTATTGTTGTAGTATTATCTACAACCACGTATGATACGTGTATTGTTGTAGTACTAACTATAACCACGTTTGATACGTATATTGTTGTAGTATTAGCTATAACCACGCAATAAACAAAAGAATATCGGCGGGAAATCGACACCTGATGAAAAAAACGCCAAACTCGTATAAAAGATAATTTTATTTTCAAAATATTTGTGTCATTAATGACGAATCATTTACTATTTCAAGAGGAATTGAAGAAAAGCGGCCCTGTCGGCTGGGGCCTAGAATGCGCCGACTGCATCCCCTGCAGAGGGGTAGGACCCCCCAACCAAGGTCCACCTGTTCTTTAACCAAAATCGGAAGACTCTAGTTTTAAAAAATAACCCACGACTACTGTCGCAAGACTATTTTTTAAAAAACAATTCACCAAAGTCGCAAGACTATTTAAAAAAAAATAACCTTTCACCAAAATCGCAAGACTCTAGTTAAGGAAAAGTAACCGTTCACCAAAGTCGCAAGACTCTACTTTTTAAGATTTTAAACTGATTTCGGCATTAAATGACCCATCAAGGGTTGATATGCCGCTAAACAAATCAATCAATCAATCATTGAAGAAAAAGATGCAGTCTGGGTTTTTTTGCCTGACCTGGGGATTGCCTTGAAATCTCATTGGCAACCCTGCGTTCATCGTTCCTTGTCTGACCAGCAATTCATACAATTCATACAATTATATTTATTCGGTGAATTCATCGAATTAACACTTTTCTTTGTTGATTGAATATACAATTTAGCTGAAGAGTAGTGTAAAGTGGTAGAAAGTCAAGGAAAATGTTTTGATAACTGAACAAGCCTGGTTGTTGCAGGGTCAAACTCAACTCCTGATATATAATAAATTTTTAAAATATATTAAAATATATATAATTTGTGTAAATGTATTTATTTATTAGAATGAAATAAGCCCGTGCGTATCTGTATGATAAATGTTCGTTAATATCCAAGACTTGTAAATTTAACTCAGTCAGTAAGACAGCCTCCTGACGATCAGTTGGTGTTGAGTTCAAATCACGGTAGGGGGATGTGAATTTTACATATCGGTTTACACCCCTAATTTTGGTGAGGATTGTTCTTGTTGTTCTCGTTGTTCTTGATACGGTCGGAGAACAAAGACTTTGTACTGGAGTTTGGCAATAACGATGCTATGAATCAAAACACACAGGAAAATTGAACCAACCTAATATGATGGAATACACAATCTAGCCGAAAGGTGCTTCAAAGTCATAGACAGCTATTGAGAAAATGTTGATAACTGAATAAAAACGCTATGAATAAAGGATCTTGTCACAATCTACTGGAAACTTTCACATTAACTTTATATAATGGAATGCACAATTTTGCTGAAAGCTAGTGTAAGGTCATAGAAAGCCACGGAAAATATTCTGATAACTGAATAATGAAGCTATAAATTGATATGAATAAAAGATGTTGTCAAAACATACGGGAAAACTGTGTATCGACATAATAGAGGTATGCTCCACATTTCGAAAGTCAGCTTTACGAAACAAGGCAAAACCAAAAATACCGTTTGTTTAGCATTGAGCCGTTATAGAGGCAGTGTACACTCTCTTCTCCTCCCAGTTACTGGCTCCCTCTATCGCAACCTTCGACAACCCAATCTAACATATCATCATCACCTCTTTGAGTCTGGGAATGCTAAAAAATGTTCCTATATAAAATAATGTTAATTGCTTCTTTGCTTTGCTCTATTTTGGCTTACGAAAGGGTTTTATAAGAACGCCATACTTTCGGATATCGAAACCTATATATCTTATTTCCGTACATGATATCATCCCGGATTATCATGTGTAAAAAGCTTGATTATAAGTATTTTGTCGCATGAAGTCACTCCAATCATACTTTACATCTTGAATTAATTATCATTCACCTCATTATTTTTGGAGCTACAATGATCAGTTTTTATTTTTGAAGCTTGAACACTCTGCATTATGATTCATGAGTGCCCAAGCTTCAAAATTTAAAGAAACTGAGCATTGCAGCTCTAAAAATAACGAAAATATCAACCTTTTAAAAATGGTTTGTTTGGCACTTATGCGCGGCCACTGATGTTAATTCACTCCTATATGTATGTCTGTCTGTCTGTCTGTTTGTCCACACAATATCTCCAAAAGTTCTCAATTAATTCCAATGACATTTTCTAGAAGGGTAGGCTATTGGAATAAGGAAGAATTAGATTAATTTTGTAACAGATCAAGGATTTTTTTTTCAGTTCAGAGATATTTTCATTTCTTTCATACATTTACTAGTGTTTGTCCACACAATATCTCCAAAAGCTATCAACGAAGTTCAATGACATTTTCTGGAAGGGTGGGTCAAGGACTAAAAAACAGTTATAGAGTAGATCTAGGATTTTGTTTTTGATTGAGTGATATCTTTTCATATATTAAGAAAATCATCCAAGAATTGAAAAATCGAAACTTACAGTTACTTCCCCTGCACTGTAGCTATATTAACTAATTTTCACTCAGTTTTTAGTTAGTGACAATGGTGTTAGCAGAGGTATGCGCTCTCTGAGTGCTTTCTAGTTATCTTATTTCTTATGGGCACAGCAATGTTTAAGTATCTTTCGACATAAAAAAGCAAGAATTAAGTAGATCAATCGGGAGAGGATTTCAAAGAGATTTGCGTTTCACTTCAACCCTTTCCGTGCGTCTGGATTTGCGATTGGTGCGGTAACGGCACACACAGTGGAATCGGCGACCCGAGTTCAAACTCCGGTCAAGGCTGCTTATGTTCACTTTACACTAATTCCCTTGCGAAAGGCATGCATCCATATCTACTCCGCAGCAGGGCAGATTGGGCTCTCTAACCTTGGGAAGGTAACCGGTCTAGGAGAAGGACAACTCTGATTCCAAACCAAGGAGTGGAGCCGCCTTAAACGTACTTCCGGCAGCTCCTGCAGCCAAGCTGATGCCAGTCATATCGCTCTCTGCTTCCCCCTGGACTACATCATTGAGGCCGAGAGGGGGGTATTCTGACGACTGGGCATCCCGGGGTCTCCATACGCTTTTCCCAGGCATGTGCCCTGGAGGGGGACACCACAGTGTCCTTCCATTGTCTGTAGAGACAAAACGGAGGTCATTCACTTCTTCAAGAATTCTGAGAAATAGAATTAAGAGAATAAGTAATAATAAATGAGTAAATAAGAAGAACGAACAGATATAAATAAACCAGTGGTTCCCAAACTGTGTGCCACGGCACAATAGTGTGTTGCAATTCTGCCCTTTCCCCCAAGTCTGCCACGTACATTTCCCCAAATACACAAAAATGTACAGCTCGATTCAAAATTATATCATATCCATTATAGAAGACAGAAACTTTATAATTAACTTTAATTTCTTTAAACAATGTATTATGTAGTGGTCGTAAATTCAGTACTACTACCTAGGCACATTATCTGGTCGTTAGACTAGAGACTTTTTTAATTAATAAAATACATGGCTAGTGAAGAAAAAGGGGTTTTAGTAGCATGTATTACACTGATTTTAATTATGGACTGTTCCAAAATTATATCATATTTTCGAAGTATTCGATTTATTGCGTTGTTTCTTTGATTAAAGGACGATGTTTCGACTCGTCCAGTTAGTCTAATATATATTATAAGTAGTAGCTTTTTTTCTGGTAATATATTTAATCTCTCGTAGTAAATATGGGCCGACACTCTGGTGCCAAGTGATTGACCACCACCGAAAAGGAAATGGTGTCAAACTTAGCATTCTCAGGAATGAGTCAGCATAAAATAGCAGCACACATGGAGATTGGTCAATCTTGTGTCTCAAAGGTTCTGAAAAGAATAAAGGATGAAGCAACATTTGTACCTAAAAGGCACGCTGAGCACTCCTAGACAAGACCGACACCTGCTAAATATTTACAAAAAAGACAAAGACACCTCTTTTGAAACGGAAGTGGTATATACAATGCAGCAAGTCGATTATTAGAGGAAAACTAAAATAATCTGGACTGGTAAGTTAAGAAACCTATCCTTACTAGAAAACATATATAAGCCAGATTAGACTTTTGTAAGAAATACAAGTTGTGGACTGTAAAGGATAGATGAAAAGTAATTTTCAGCGATGAATGCAACATCCAATATGCTCCCAGCGGTGGAAACAATAATGTTTGAAGGAAAAAATCTGAAAGATTTTCAAACTTTGCATTAAAACACACAGTAAAATCTCCTCTGTCAATTATGGTTTGGTTTTACATATCACTAGAAAGCAATAGTGGCCTACATATCATTGAAGGTCGGATGAATTCAATGACTTACTTAGAGTAAACTGTTGCCGTTCAAACACTCGCTACCGAACTCAATAAATCGTATATTTCAGCAAGATAACGCACCCTGATATGTTGCACATTCCGTTTCAAATTGTTTTCCCAGCAGGCGATTCCGCATTCTAAACTGGCCAGCAAACTCTCTCGATTTAAATATATACTCAAGAATGCTTGATGAAGGTGAAGAATTGAAAAATAAAAAGATGTCTCGAGATAAAACATCTTGAGACATATTTTTATTTTTATTTTTATTTTTTTTTTTATTTATAAAATAAATTTATATTTATATATATTTATTTTTTATTTTTATTTCGATTCAGTCTACCTGGGAAAATACAATAGCACTTGAATACATACATTCCATATATGAGTCAATGACTAAAAGGATTGAAGCAACTTTACTCGCAAAAGTAGGGAGCACAACAATATTGACTATATTAAATCTTATTGTCAAAATAACCGACATTTGCAGTATTGGTTTTTACTAAAATATGATATATTTTTGAACAGTCCATAATTAAAATCAGTGTAATACATGCTACTCAAACCCCTTTTCTTCACTAACCATGTATTTTATTAATTACAAACGGCTCTAGTCTGACAACCACATACTGTGCCGAGGTAGTAGTACTGAATTTACGACTACTACATAATAAATTGTTTAAAAAAATTAAAGTTAATTAAAATGTTTCTGTCTTCTATAATGGATATGATATCATTTTGAATCGAGCTGTATTTAGAACCTTTAACGTGTCCAGTATGGGTATTGTGTCCGTCCCACTTCCACCAGAGCAATCCCAATCTAGTGGTTTTATCACTAGATTTTGTGATATCTTAACTTTTTTAGCGACAGATGAAAGGAAATGGGTGTCATTGACTCCAGACATGTTTTCATCTAATTCATTTCATTTTTTCAGCATTCTCCTTCATTTCTACTTCATAGTTTACTGCGATGGGAAAGCAGAATGCTGATCAAACAGTAAAACATTTCACCAAAGCTCACAAGTCTTCATGCAGTGGCGTATCAAGAAGGCGACGTGGGGGGGGGGCAATCACCCCCGGGCGCAAGTGTGAAGGGGTGCAAAGTCTACAATATATTTTAAAAGAATCCAGGAATAAAAGTCGCAGGAATAAAAGTCGCAGGAATAAAAGTCACGGAACAAAAGTAACAATGTAGCGTTACACTGAGCTACCTAAAAAATACGTAATAGGAAAAAAAGTCACAATTTTGATTTTCTGGGTAGGAAAAAATTTGTTTAATAAAATAAGTAATATTTTAATTCAATTTATACTAATTAAATACTACAGTGTGACTTTATTTTAGGCCTATGTAAGGTGGTATTTAATTCTTCATGTTATTGTCTTTAAGTGGGTAATGAGTCACAAAATAAAACATTTTTTTTTTGGGGGGGGGGGCAAAATTATTTTTGACCCCGGGCGCTGAGAACCTTTGCTACGCCACTGCACAGAATATACCAATGTATTTTGTCAAACTCCAGTCCATTGGTGTTGACGTTATTTCCCCCCGTAACAAGAACAACAAGAACAATCCTCACCTAATTCCGGGAATTAAACTTTCCACTGTTTGTCTATCACGTCATGTTAAACTAAACCGATATATAAAATAACATTTGCCTACAGTGATTTGAAATCACGACCATGGGATTAGCAGCCGGCTCTCCTACCAACTGAGCTAAACCGACACGTCTTATAACGCTATTTATTAAACATACAATACAAAAGTTACAGTAATCATCCTCAGTCGGAATAGAAGTCGGAGTCGAGTTTGACCCTGCAGCAGCCCGGCTTGTTCATATTTTAATGGAGTAAAGAGTTGGTGTGCCATGTAAGTCAAATATATTTCTTGTTGTGCCGTTATACAAGGGCTTTTGTAACCTTTTTCATTCACGACCCCTTTCAATGAGACGCACATTTTGAGGCCCCTTTTGATTAGATGAAATCTTCGCACCACCCATTGTTATAAAAGCCATAGATACTGAGATTATATTAGTCTTTAGTAACTAAATAAAGAAACAAATTAGGAAAAGAAATATTGTCAAAAACTGTTAAATATTTATGATCTAAAAACGAGCTGAAAACCAACTCAGAATAGCACAGAGAGCTATGGAAAGAGCAATGCTAGGGATATCTCTAAGATAGAAAGACTTATAACGGCTGCTGATGATGAGGATGATACGTTTCACGGTGTTTATTACGAAAATTACTAACAAAGTTATTCTTTGAAAAAAGATTTTCAAATAATTCTGCGATCCACAATAATCTTTACTCGGCCCCCGACCCTTACTTTGAGAAGTCCTGCGTTCAGTGGCGTAGCAAGAGGGGGTGACAGGGGTCAATTGCCCCTAGGAAGGGGTGCAAAGTCTACAATATACTTTTTTTAAACCCCGGAAAAAAGTCACAGGAATAAAAGTCACGGAACAAACAGTCACAATGTAGCATTACCCTGAGCTACCTAAGAAAAACTTTGATTTTCTGGGTAGGAAAAAAGGCATAGCAAACAAATGTGTTTAATAAGCTAAGTAATATTTTAATTGAATTTATACTAATTAAATGTTAAA
>VCCN01000134.1:190174-201297 GCA_006491835.1 Architeuthis dux
AAAAAAACTGAATATATATGTATCATTTTACATAATGAATTTCCTTTTTCAATATAATCTTCTCCCTTGTCAATGCACTTAATTCAGTCATGAATATTAATCACGTAGGTCGAACATTATACAAATACAAATACAGACTTTTTAAAAAATCAACTTTGGTTGACTGTGGGTAACCGAAATAGACGTGAGTATCCTCCACCCCAATGACCTGATTGTTTGATGCGTGTCTGGGCAATTTCATTACAGCATTACGAACTATAATACTTATGATATTAGAGATTTTCCTCCTTGAAATTGTCAAAGAGTCTCACCGACAAAGCACTTTAAATTGAATGAGCGATTTCAAAGTTTTGATGTGATTACTTGAACTTCTAAACCGGCGAATGGTTTTACTATAAAAATACATTGAAACCACGAAGAAAGGGGTTGTCAGACATGGCTAACAAAATAGAGCTATACTATATATTGTTAAACTCCAGGACAAAGTCAGGAGTTGACTTTGTTTTCCTACCGTAACAAGAACAAGAACAACCCTCACCAATATCTGTACTGTAAACCGATATGTAAAATAGCCATTCCGTGATTTGAACAGACGACCTAGTGATCGATAGCCGGCTGTCTTACTGACTGAGATAAATTGGCACGTCTTTGATATTAACGAAAATGTATCATACAGGTACGCATGGACTTATTTGATTCTAATAAATAAATATAGAAAAATGTTTTTTTTTTAAAATAATTTTGTATTTCTTATATATACAATACAAAAGTTGCAGTAATCATCTTCAGTCAGAATAGAAGTAGGAGATGAGTTTGACCCTGCAGCAGCCAGGCTTGTAGTTTCGTAAAAACAATTTATCGCTAAAATGCTTTGATTGAAGGCAACAGAACAAGGTGACGTCACCGGTGACGATCTTCAATCTTCGGATAAGTTCATTCTATTGTAAGTGTCCCATTATATTAGTATGCTTTTGATTTTCTGCATCTTTTTAACCACATCCTCTTCTTTTCTTTTCTTTTTTCATTTTTTTTATCATGTTCGTTTTAAAACAAGGATTGTCAAAACCGAAGAAAATGCTTAATTTTCGAATAGTTTGCCGGTGCAGAAATGCAAGGATAGGCGTTTGACGAAAAAGTAATAAAGAAATAAAAACAAGGATGGGTCCCTAAGGGTTAGGAAAGTAACAATGACGACATAAATCAGGATATTGACCCCTCCCCCTGTCACAAAAAATAAATAAATCAAAACATTAAACTATGAAAATGAAAAATACTTTCAATTTCAGTGTTCTAGACGTTATGAAATATTAAAGTTCTAAAACTTCAAAAACATTAAAATTTTAAAATTATTTTATGTACACACCTTGTGTATTGGATTGATGTGTGCCTTCTGATGTACATGTTACGACTTTTTGGCCATTTTCAGAATCGGGATATTGAAAATGGCCTAAACAGCAGTAACATGTACATCAGAAGGCATACACCAATCCAATACACAAGGCGGATTTTGTGAATTTTTTTTTTTAATTTTGAAGTTTTAGAATTTTAATATTTTATGAATTTTAACAAAAGTCAAGAGAAATAACTTGTTCATTGATCACCCCTTTTTTTCAAATTATATAATTGATCACCCCCAACACGGAATGCTGCCATCATACGTTGGTGACGTGACGGTTTCTATCGAGTGACTAACCGGACCTGTTTTATTAGCAGTTTAAATGCTGTTCATTAAAACAAAGAAAGTCGTCATGAACTGAGACTTCATTTTGTTCGTTGCAATGCAATTCTTTCCCGAGGAACAAGACGCGAACAATGATCGACCTCTTGCTGTACAACTTATTTCCTCCGCACGTGCACTATCTCTAAATACCGAAACGAAACATTTCTAATTATTTATTCTGCAAGAAACTGAGCTGCAATACGCGCATGATGCAGAATCATGGGGAGTAGAACAGAAAAACACATGTGCATCTGATGTGATTTAGTCGAACTATTGTCTTTCCTTGCACAACGCGCATCCACTGGCATTGTCCATCTGGCTGTTGGCCTGCAGACTTCCACAAATAGTCAAAACTTTCTTTGTTGAATCCGTATTACACGGATGACTATTCTCGAGCGGTGTTCCCGTGAAATGGCTTCCCTTTCAATGAAAAATGACAAAAAAACAGAATGTATTTATTGTATTCATTACAAGACGTCGTAGAAACTGTTTTGGTTCGAATTATCTGTAACAGAAAGGGGAAAACAACGATGGATAATACATAACAAAAACAGCTGAAGAAAGAAGATATCGTCAAAATATAATATTAAAAATTATATAGTTGTGTCTCCTTAGAACAGTCATGTTTTCTGGAGCATAGGGTCGCAATTATTCTGTTGCAGTTTCAGTAGGTTTTACGGGGTGGAGTTTCTAGCTCCACACCAAACCCTCTTCCTTTACCCGGACCAGCTACAGTGACTGCTAAGCTGTAGGTTTTTTGGGGGGTCAGAGTAACCTCCCCTTAGATGGACTGCCTTACTAACACACCTACTATTCACTCATAGCTGTAGGGGAAAATGGATTCCTGTCTTTCACAGTGAACAGCCCCGGCCGAAACTCGAACTCGAACTCGGGTCACGGATTCCGTTTTCCGTACCGGTAACCGTTACACCACTCCACACCTCCTTAAAATCTTCACGGAGACACAAAAAACTTGCGGATTAAAACTTCTTGAATGACCAACAGCAGTCACGAATTGGCGAAATCTATTTTTCACGTTTTTTTTTTTGCAAAGTAGGGAAAATTCAAATGTTAATGTTTAATAAATTGGTTAACGTTTAAGTTTACATAAATACCATTACATATGTATATATATTTATTAAGTAGAATTTAGTTTAGCCCAGAGGCAAAATAATGATATCCCCCCTGAGAATTGAACACTCTATACTAAAAATGATTAGAAATATTAGATTGCTAATCGCTGCTCTGGCGTTTGAGTAAAAATAAAAGGCATTTCTTTCACATATCAAGATTATAGTATGAAATTTAAAAAATCAAAACTTACACAGTTACCTCTGTTGTAACGTAGCTATATACGAGCTGATTTTCATTCAGTTTTAAGTTAGTCTATGGCGTTGACAGAGGTATGCGCCCTCTTAGTGATTTCTAGTTGAATAATATATTTACGGTTTGGTACTATCTTTCAGGAAACTTCATAATTCGATCCTACCAGAAGCTTTTACCTTTCTCAGCAACGAATGGCTCCAAGTACGAGGAAATTGAATTTCTCATTAAGAGGATTCTATAAAGAATTAGAAATCACTTGGAGAGCGCATACCTCTGTCATCGTTATTGTCGTGGGAAGTCATTTTGTATGGATCCGCCCCAAAATCTAATCACTTCTTCGCAGAATTCCATTGAAATTCATTGAGAAATGTTGGAGTTATCATGTGTTCAGACATAAACCTTTGGCGATATTATGTGTATGTGTGGGGGGCATATAACTATGACGCAGGGTAATCGTACACGGATCCGCCCCAAAAGTTCAATCATTTCTTCCGTAGATTATTATCCACTCTGCTACCAAATTACATTGAGAACTTTTGGAGATAGTGTGTGGACAGTCATGAGCATATACACAACTTTATGAAAAGAAAAACGGAAAAATACCGATCAATCAAAAAATCCTGGATCCGGCCCAAAATTTAAGCATGTTATCCCTCCCCCATTGCTCACTCATCTGCAAAATGTAATTGAAATTAATTGAGTACTTTTGGAGATATCGTGTGGACAGACATATGGAAAGACGGAAAGTAAGACGTGACCGAATACATATACCTCTCCAACTTCGTTGGCAGAGGTGACAAAATAAATGGTCATCAGCAGGTGCAATATCTGGTGAAAACATCGGATGAGGGAATACTTCCCAGCCAAACTGAAACAATGCCTGCCTGGTCACCCAATAAACATGTGGGTCTAGCCTTGTTATCTGATGGAATATTATGTCCTTCTCTGTTAACTAATTCCAGACGCTTTTCGTCGATTATTGCCTTCATACTTGTTCGAATCAATCCTTTGTCCGGACGGAGCTCACAATAGAGGACTCACTTCTAATCACACCCTATTCACAACACCATCTTCTTCAACTGAAACCTGGTCTTTTGTACAATTACAATAACAATAAAAAGAGAACATGATAAGAAGAAAGAGAAGACTACACCTGGCAGAAATTATGGAATCACCACAGTTAAAGGATGTTCATCCAGATTTTTAACTTCACAGTAAATAAACAAATCCCAGATATGACACAACACAATCTTTGTTTAAAAGCTGAACTGGTTTTGTGAAATACACCTAAATTAGATTTAATTATTTAAATTAAAGGCATATTTTTTCCAGATGAAGTAGAGGAAAGATTTATGGAATCACTCACAGTTGAGGAACAGAATATGAAATCACCTGGTAATTTGCAGTTCTAAAACAAATACCAACAGAAATCTAAATATGCAAATTAGTCCTCAGTTAAAAGTGTGCTTGCAGACCTTAACGAGCTGTTGGACTTGGCTAATTGAAAGGAAAGATGGCTTCAACAAAGAGAGCTGTCAATTGAAATAATGGAAAGGATTATAAAACTCCTTCGAGACTGGGATTGTGGCAAAAGATGTTGGTTGTTCCCATTCTAGAATTTGGTGCAGGTATAAACAAAATGGTTAGGTTATAAAAAGAAAACATATGGGTAGACCACGGAAGACGTCAAAGTGTCAGCATAGAAAACACAAAGCAATATGCATTGGAAATAGAAAATGTACAACAAGATAAATATTTGTAACAAAACTGTGAGAACTCTGCTGAATGAAATGGAATTTACATACAGAAAATCCAAACGAAAATCAGCACTAACATCTAAACAAAAGAAAACAAGGTTACAAGAAGCAATCATGGAGTGTAGATGATTGGATGACAGTGATATTCAGTGATGAATCATGAATCTGCATTATCCAGGGCCATGATGCTTGAACTTTTGTCCGGTGCCGTTCCAATGAAACATATAAAGATGAAAACAAAAGGAAAACCAGCAAATTTCCCGTCTCATTTATGATACGAGTTTGCATGTCAGGTAAATTGATTGATTGGTTGTTTTGTTTAATGGCACATCAACCCTGGTGGGTCATTTAGTGCCGAATTCAGTAGGGGAAGGGAGAGGGTCCCTTGTCCCCGTGACTAGAGACTTGAGGGGGGAGAATCCCAAATCCCTGACACTGAGACAAATGCCACGAGGACCGGGATAAAGTGGGGTGGGAAAGGAGGGAGATCCCAAAAGCTTCTCAGGACGAATCCTGAGCATGCTAATGGTGATCGCCTCCCGACCAGCTGGCCAAGCTATCCTGTGCAACTTCTCCCAGGACGATACCTGAGCATCGCACAAGAACCCCCGAAGGGCAGTGGTTCTCTGAACTTCGAGGCCATGGCGGTTTCGAAGCACAGATACTCCACTTTGATCCTAGTCACAGCCAAGATATCCTGCGCAACTCCTCCCAGGACGATACCCGAGCGCATGTCAGGTAAAGGACCAGAGGATATGGCAATCATCACTTAAACAGTCAATGCACAGGTGTACATTGAAACTTTGGACATTTTTCTCATTCCATCCATAGAAAATAGATTTAGTGATGATGAAATCATTTTTCAGGGTGATAATGCATCTTGTCACAAAGGAAAGTGTATTAATTTTTTTCTTCAGGAAAGGCATATCAATGGTATGGCCAGTAAACAGTCCAGATCTCAATCGGATTTAAATTTTAAAATATGGCCCATAACAAAGCTCCATCCTGCAAAGGTGATCTGTCAACCGCTATTAGAGAGAAGTTGGAACCAGCTTGATGGAGAGTCTTGGTTTTCATTAGTGATGTCCATGCCTCAAAGAATTCAGACCGTCATAAAAGCCCGAGGAGGAGCAACAAAATACTAAGTGTGATTTTTTTGTTGCTGATTCCATAATTTCCCTCTACCTAAAAATATGTCATTAATTTAAATAATTGTATCTAGTTTGTTTGAGGTATATTTCATGAAGCCAGAATGTTCAGCTATTAAACAAAACCTGTTTTGGGTCGTATCTGTATTTAAAAAAATATTAAGTAAAAAGGCTGAGTGAACATCCGCTAAGTGTGACGATTCCATAATCATTGACAGGGGTTATAATTGGGGTTCATTTCGCTTGCCTCATAAACTCTTACGTCCCACGTGGTTGTAAAGTATCCAGTTTTCATTGCTTTTCGTAATTTGTTTAAAAAGCGGAACATGTCCGTAGCGTTTAAGTAGAAAATCGCACACGGACATACGGTCCAGTAGATATCTTTTATTTCGTTTAACATATGTGGAAGTCATAACCAATCTGGTGCAAATGATTTTCAATTCAACAATTGAGTTGGATATTTTAAATATGTTGGCTATCTCCCAAGTCGTATAACGTTGCTTACTCTCGGGTAATAATCTTGATTTTATCACTATCAATCTCAAATGGTCGGACCGACCGTAGAGCATTGTTCACTGAGGAATTCCAAGCACGAAATTTCGCAAATCATTTTTTACACGTTCAATCATTCACGGTAACTTCTCCATAAAATGCAAACATATGTTTTTGCGTTTGTGTCGCATGTTTACATTTCTTAAAAATGCACAATATACCAAAAATGTTTTCCATCTTCAATTTCAGAATCAATAAACAAAATGACACCAATGTTGTAAAATCTTTTTACAAACTGCACGTTGATATGATAGTGTCACAATACAAGCAAATAAGATATTTCTGAATGTTGTTAAAACTAAACGTAACTCATTCCATCTAACGACAAAACATAACAAACGTTTGGGACAACTTTCTTTAGAGGACCACTTTGCTACTATCGTAATGTTGCAGCATCTATTCCTCGGGGAACAACATTTGTTAACTTCAAAATTGAATGTTAGTATTAGGTATTTATTTGTCAACCATTTTTAGTATGGGATACCCAGCACACAACTCAAGATCGCAGGTTGGTCAACTAGAAATAGGGGCGATTCTTTATGCTGTTGTCGCAGACATCATGGTGTGTTCCTGACCCAATACTTCTTAGAGCAATGGGGTGATGTCGCCTAGAGGAGAGTTTTCCAAGACAACAGGCTTCAGTTCATTATTATTGGCTTCCAGCCCCGAAGGTTGGCAACCCGAGAGACCTTTTAATACTAGTAGTAGCTTATATATTCATAGATAAATCGCAGATATTTACTCAGAATAAGGACACAAAACCGCATGCGATTCATCTACCGGACCCTGCTCTAAGACAGCCTGTACATCTCATGTAGAGGACATAATGTAATGATACGTATGTTATACCGGCCATATCCGTCTAAACTTCTGACTTGTTTATGCACAATTTTGTTGGCCGATGTGTCTTTCTTTTTCATTCTGAATTTCCGATAGAAACAGGTGACACAAACTATGACAAAAAGTCATGAGGCTGATTTCAAGTTGCCTATTATTGAATATGCTGAAGAGCTGAGAGAGAGTTTTGTGTGTCGGAAACATTAGTGAAGCACTGGCAGAAATAAAAAGAAACACTCAAGAAAACTTCAAAACCCAAACGTGCTAAACCATCGAATCCCAAATTGGGCGCTAGGGCCCCCTAGAATACTCAATGGGGCGCTGGAAACCAAGGGGCGATGGGGGAGCGTTGGGAGACGAGACATATTAGTTTCATCACATCAGGACCATCCTTAACATTAATTATGTTTATATCAATAAATCAAGTACTTTTAGATACTTTTCTACAATTATATTTTTGGTTATAAAATAAATGCTTGAATTTATTTTTAAATTTTAAATTTAAAAAGGGCTGGGGGGGTAGTCCGAAAAGTTTTGGGAAACACTGTGCTAAACGATATTCTGTCTCCCCCGTGTGAGAAATTGGATAATGGTTTATCTATTTGGGTGTGTGAATTACGCACAACTGGACGTATTTCCCACCCACCGGCTATTAAAACAAAAGCTTCACAGCTATCCATGGATACTTGGGAAGATAATATTACTCAAAGGTTCCACGCTTCAGCTGGGTGGCGTACGAGATTCATCAATAGAAGTGGGCTAGAGAAGCCACGTTGTGCAGAAATTACCAAAGTATGCAGACGCAGATCCAGGTGGGGAATCCAGGTGGGGAATCCAGGTGGGGAATCCAGGTTGGGAATCCAGGAGGTCTGGAATCTCCATTCCTGTTCGGGCAAATCACAATTGAAAAAGATATTTTTAAATATCTAGATAAAGAAACTTTTCAGATAAAAAACACAAATAATCATAAATTAAACTTAAAAATACAAATTTATTATATCGATTGATATAAAGAAAACGAAATTTGTCCCCCCTGCTCAAAATCGTGGATACAGTAAAGCAATTCCATAAATTTGTAATCACTGAACGCAAACATTACGAATATGAATTGTCAACAAGAGATAACATAGATGAAATGCTTTTCTGCCATGCCTGGTAATGCCGCTGTGTACTTTTCAGGAAATAGAACTGTTAGTATAAAAAGCAACTGGATATGAGGAACAACATTTTACAGAGGTTTAGCGTGCTTAGCTAACGACACAAACCTCAAATCAATGATAATATTTAAAAACAATGCCACAAAAATGTCTATAGAAGTTGTATTTCTTTAGCGTAGAAACATGTGTGTAAATGAGAGCTGGAGGCAAGTAACATCAACCCGGCATGCTGGGGAGCTGTGACCGCATACCGCAGTAGATTTAGACTTGCCATCAAGTTAGGTATCCAGACGAGTGTGAAGTGGAAAGTGAAGTGGGAAGAGTAGAGACAGCAGAGCACATACAGATCCGGGTATGATACAGAGTTTGTCGCTCGAGAATCGGGATGCACAGTCACAACAGGCACTACAACTCAATCATAGGTTACTAATACTTGACTCACGCTCCATTGTCTTCCGAGAGACAGAGAGAGGCCAACAGCAACAAGCTAAACATTAATCTGAATTTGACGTCATCATCTTAATCAAATGTACGACGTAAACAGCGAGGAAAGGAGTTGTCTCTGCCTTATTGCGATCCAACTCTACGTGTAAACGACGACCGGACGGGATAACTGTTTTCCCATTCTCAGCCGGCAAACCACTAATTTAGGATGCCACTTGCAGTGATTCCTTCGCAAACGGCAACCTGATTTCGTCGGCCATTGAGCCAGGTATCATCGTCCGATTGGCCGAGGAGCGGAAGACAGCCTAATATCGCTCACTGACCGATAGGTACGAGTTTGTACCGGCTGCGGTCGAAACGTCTGGCTTGATAGGCTCCAGGGCATTGAAGCACATTCGCCGAATAGACTTCACAGCTGCTCAAGGCCACGACGAACCGCGCCAGACCATCTAGCTCTTCCAGCGTGTGTCGATGGCAGTTGTCCGTGGCAACACGTTCTCCATAATGACAGCGGGAACAGACATAGTAGTCCGTTAAAAAGAAAATTACATATTTTGTATACATTCTACAAAAGGACTTTATGTTGTTAACGTTCAATTCACCATTGAATTATTATGGCGTTCTATTTATCAAGTGTAACATAACAAAATTCTATTTTTAATATGTCATCAGATTTTTGAATAAAAAATTATTGGAAAATAATTACTAAAAGTGGAACAAAATGAAAATAGATTCTACGTGCTTTTATTTTAAAACGTAGTACATTTCAATTGTTCGTCGACGTTTTAAAACTCTTGGCTACACAGAGAACCTCTACTAGTTTGACATATAGATTTCTAGTTGACGATACACATTTGTTTGGGTTAATAAGCCGTCTGGGCTGTTATTATTCATTACTTTTACAAGACATTAAGATCGCGTTTTTCACATTTACTTCATTTTTCAACTTTGAGGACTAAAATGACACTCAGAAACACATGTTTCCACACATATAAAACAAGATAGCTCTCAAAATAAGCTCTTACGGGAAGATTTAAAATGTAAAACTAACACAGAGATAACTTGCCATTTCTAGCTAAGAGCCTTTCTGCGTCTACAACTAAGTCCGCGCCGTGCGTATAAATGCAAGAGCGCGAACATCCAAACGCGCACTAGCCCGCATTTGACAGACGTAAAACTCTTTTCTTCTCATATCATTTAAATTTGCTACGAAACTAATTTCTCATTGTATCTTCTCTTTCCATTCAGCATGCTTTAATCACATACGCTCATTATTGTGTTCATCAATCATTTTGTATTACTGATATTCTGTAACAGGCATGTTCTTTATTTCTCGTTTTGTTTATGATTAAATGTTTATATTTTCATAGAAAAATATCTGTCTTGCCTATATTTCATTTGCATGTATATTTGACCGAAGTTTATATATAAAAAGTACTTAAAATATCTGCATACATTTCTCTATAAAAAACACTTCATTTCAATGTTGACCCAAACTACTCAATTTTCACAATGAAATATTTCTCGGAGAATTCATTTAACAAAGCCAAACAAAACCGTTACGAACAATATGCATTCATAACAGACCTAATATATACGTAGAGGTACATCAATAAGTCCATAGTCATTTATTTTACAACATAATCTCTTTCCTTGTCTCTGCACTAAATTTATCGGTGAATATTAATCACATAGAGAGAACATTATACAGTGGACATTTCAAACCGAAGTTCAGGTAGAAACTACGTGTCAGGCTGCAGACCTCCATCTATTTCACTTTAAAAATTAAGAATTTACGTTGAAAGGGATGGGGCTAGAGGAGAGGTTCTGAAAATGGAATCGCAACACAAAGACCGCGAATAGAGTGGGGAGAGGGAGAGGGAAGTGGGGTAGGAGTCTGCAAAACGATAGAAAGTAAAACATAAATAAATCCGCTAAAGGGGAACGGCTGAACTCGGCCATCGAGAAATGAAGTAAGTGAAGTTAAAAATTGAATTGAATTGAATTCGCTTTCGAGTGTCTGTGAGCGGTAGATTTGGTTAAGTGCCCGTGGTGATCATTTCAGGCAATTGCCATGATTTCCTTTATCAGATACTACAGTGCTTTGGAGTTCAGCCCCTAGGTATACCGTCAGCAAAGTAACGGATATTTTACTAGTACTATCTAAGATGGCTTTGTTGTC
>VCCN01000134.1:201397-217318 GCA_006491835.1 Architeuthis dux
TTGTTTCAGATAATACAGTGCTTTAGATTTCCACCCCTAGGTTTACCATTAGCAAATCAACGGGTATTTTACTAGTACACATATAATGTATGTGTCACTAGAAGAGCACGACAATCCAAAGGCGCAATTGCCCATCTGCATTAGGAAGATAATGTCCTTAACTTTGTTTCGGACCTAAATTATCATTGGGCACATTTTAATCTATCTTCTCTATCAATCATTTTATTAATGTTCTGTTCCATTCATCTATCAATTACATTGTTTTGTTCATAATTAAATTATTATATCTTTATAGAAAATATATTTCTTGCTTGTATTTCCTTTGCACGTATTCTACTGTTATATTTAAATCATTTCAATGGTGACCCAAACTACTCGGTAAACAAGGCTAAATAAAAGCGTTAAGAAGTAACATTTCTTAACACACACAATACAAAGATATTCTTCAACAAGGTGAGGCCCGTTACATTTTTGCTGATCAGCTGAAATACTAACACCCGAATTCAATTCCTCCAAAGGCGTGTTCTTTCTTTAAGGTAGGAAACTTTCATGTTAACCCTCATTTTCTGGGGTCGTGTAGGGTTAGTGAGCCTCGGTGTCTGGGTCAAATGTATGTGGCTAGCAAAACGTTAAATTGACGAAATAGTTTCATTTCCTCTGCCCCAAAATTACATCACGGGGGCGGTGGGGGAGGGAACGCATTTTTTCCCGGGGCGGAAACGGAAGGTAAAAAAAGTATTTAGAAAAATGATAGCCATATTCTAATGGCCTTTCAACTAGAGTAGAGGTGTCATTGGCCAAGCGGTTAGCAGCACAGGACATGGAATCGGTGAGCAGAGTTCAAAATCCGACTGAGACAATCTGCGTTCACTTCAGACTAATACCCTTGGGAAAGGCATGACTCCATCTCTTCTACCCACAGATATGGGTAAAATAGTGGGTGAAGTGAGTGGCTCCACGGGTGCCTGTTGCCTTTGATTCAATTTTCACATAAAGCAAAACTCGAAGAACTCAAAGGAGAGCAGAGAAAACCTGTGATCTGTGATGCCCGAGGGCAGGGATGGCTTCTCCGTAGCCAACGTAAAGGCAATATTTATTGATACTATTATTCAAATAGATGTTTAAAGAATGTTTGCTATGAATAAACGGTGTATTTTGACATGTTTGCCTCCGAATTCGGAAAGTGAAAGAAGAAAAAGATTATGGAACCCGAGACTTTAATATGACAAAACACGCCCCGGAACGAAGACGTAGCCGATACTCTTCATCTGCAACTTGAATATCCATGCAACTGCACAAGTGGTGCCATTGTGGACTCTTTGGATCAGGATAGGTTTACAGTTCACTGAGTACAGCATGTATGTGAGGTTTATTTCACAGTTTACTGCCAACAACCTCGGCGTTTGAAAACAGCTTTGGACAGAAAACGCCCATCCTTAATGAAAAGGAGTCATCCTTCATCACGATAATGCACATCTTTATTCCGATTGAACAACTAAAGATCGCCTTGAGAAATTCGGCTGACAAAAATCATTTCATCCACCGTACTCTCCTGACCTTGCTCAAACTGACTATCATTTGTTTAGGACAGGGTTTTCCATAGAGTAGGCCATGGCTCACTGGTTGGTCACAGAACGTTTTCCATCGAGTAGGCCATGGACTCACTGGTTGGTCACAGAACGTTTTCCATCGAGTAGGCCATGGACTACTGGTGGACCGCGGAAAACCCCGAAAAGGTCACTGTGTCTAGATTGCGCATTGGCCACTCGGGTATTACTCACTATTTTATACTTAAACAAGAGGAACAACCAGAGTGTACAGCATGCCAAACACTATTCACTGTAAATTGAATGTGGTGATCTCGCTTTCACCAGACAACGCAGACAACATAAAAGACCCATTCGAGAACGTCGATATACACAACATCCTATTCTTCTTGAGGGAATTGAGACTATACCCCAAAATATAAACAGATTCGATATGCATACCTTGACAACAAATTGTCTACATCAATTTGTCAGCAATAGTCTGTCTACTATAAGCCGTCCACAATAATTCGTCTACATGTGGACTCAAAAAGAAGGCATCTGGCCACACCGTTTTCGAGTTGTACCTGACAAATTTGATTCCCGAGTTCAATGTTCATCAATCTTTGACTTTGTTGCTCCCTTTTAATTAGCAACTCTCATGGTTATTATTGCAATGTGCAATAAAGTTTGTTCTTTCTTTTTATTAAATACTTTTAACCCATAAGAACCCGGACTCTTGGTGTCCGAGATCTGTAATGTGACACATATGTCACATTGGGAACTTAGGACAATTCTTTTCATTATTTGAAAATATATCAGCTTGACAGATTTGTGTTGCTTAGTCACACAGATTTGCCTTTTTATATGCATTTCCACAACATATATCGAATTTATAACTGTGCTGGTTAGATTTAACAACAAATTATTTTTCAGGTGTATTTTATAACACAAACACTCTGAGAAACTAAATAAAAATTAAATACGACTGCCTCATATTGGAGGTCTTCTCAACAAGCTACTGCAGCTGTAGAAAAGTGTTTCAAATTATATTTTTATTTTTACATTTGTTTAAATTAGTGTTCACAAAATGTATAAAAATATTCTATAAGGGACTGTGCAGATCAATTAAATGGTATGTGACACCGTTGTCACAGTGGGTTCTTATCGGTTAAATTGAAAATGGTTGCGGTGCTTATTGACATTTATTTGGTTTCAAAGGTTTGCTAGCTATGATCCCCATTGGGCCATGACACGTCGCGCCAAAAGTCAGGTGGGCTACCTAGCGAAATAAGTTGGGAAACACTGTCTTAGGAGTTTGCAAAACCATTTTGATGGACAAAGACTCACTATAAGACAGGAGTTTGAAAATCAGTTAGTTTTTTCACTTTACTTGTGGTCACCCCAAGCAAAGCCTTTCGGTCACTTCTCACCTCAAAGGGTTAGCAAAAAGGGACTTATTTATGCCACATAATTAAGACCAGTAAAAACGTTAAAATAGCTCATTGATGTTAAAATTGTAAATTTGGAAACACTAAAACATGATATGTTTAAAATGAAGACTAAGAAAGACTAAGAAAAGCACTAAGAGAGTTAAAATGACTTATGAGAGTTAGAAACACTAAAAATGAAGAACAATAAGAGAATTAAAAAAGATTAACATCGGGTATTAAGGCACTTGTTCACTGTATTTAAAAATGTTGAGATTTTACTCGTCGGGAAACATTCAGAAGCTTATTCCACATATCAGATGTTCTTGAGAAGAAGCGATTTGCATGGAACTTGTGGCGAGTCGTTGATATATCGAAAAAGTATGGATGTGCCTTAATTGAAGACCGAATTTTAACTGAAAATTCCCGGACAGGAGGGTCAAGAGGGAATGTAGTTCATCTGAACACTTTCTATGGAAGTAACGGTAGAAAAGTGCCAAACTTGCAACATTATGACGATAAGACAGTGGTTGGAGTGTGGGGAAAAAGCTCATCACCCACTAGTCTACGCATTCGCTTCTGTACTTTATCAAGTGTGGAAAGTGGCTGACGAAAGGAGCCTTATCCAGATGTGCGCGCAGTACGCCACTTTTGGACGGATTTGGCTCTTAAAGAAGTATAACAGTGCTTTAGGTGTTAGAAACGTTCTCGATCGGTAAAAGGATCCTACCATTCTAGCCGTGTCCTTGGAAACATACGTAATCTAAGAGTCCCATTTCAAATCAAGGGAGAATTTGGGACCCAATCTCTCATTTCAGGTCAAATCGAAGGTATTTTACAAATCTGGTATCGAAAAACCTATCGAAAGCGAGAGACACGTTTATTAATGGTTAAGTGTTTGCTTAATCTCCACTATATTTGTATTCTCAAATAAATCGAAAAATCGGACAGAACTTTAGTCAAAACAGTTTTGGGGGTTGTCTTAAGGAAACTGCAGCCACACCCTTTTTTAGTTACATGTAATATATCTATATGTAATATATCTACTTTCAACAATGATCTTTATAGCCTGCTTATCTTAGTTATTATCACAATGCCTATTTTATTCACTCTCGGGGGTAATATTGAATGGAGCCCTTTATTCTATCCAGTGGGATATATTTCTTTTGTGTCTCGCTTCTTGTCGCGTATCAGGTGTCCTCCCTAGGGATTTCAGATTTTGTAATCCTCACTTTTCTCCTTGTGGGACCGCTCTGTTTCTTCACTCAGCCGATCTACTGTTGCACCATTTGATCTAAGAATCAAAACAATCAAAATGGAGATGTTGGTTAAAATAAAAGAGAAACAGTGTTTAATAAGGAAAAAGCCACGTCTCAAAACCTCAAACAAAAACATTTACATTCCAACTCTTGTCTGAATTTTGTTAGACGGGGTGTATTAATCATTGTTTATGATATCGTCGGTCTATTTTCCTCGTCCATGTGTTCATTTGTTCACAACGTTTTGACCGTGTACCCTCCGGCCTTCGTCGGATATTCCTGGTTCTAGAATATGGAATCACTTCTCAGAACGCATGCTCGATCGGGCCGGACAAGTCGCATCTGTTTTTTGTATATACGATCCTATATATCGGGATTTGTGTTTCCGAGTTGCTTCCCTTACATTGGATGACCTCCTTTTGCTATTTCCGAAATGGCCTTTTTGATGAGAGGTTCCCAGCTGCTATTTATGTCGATGCTCGGCCGTTGTGAACAAATGAACATATAGATGAGGAACATAGTCCAACCATATCATACAAAGTGATTTACATTCCAGTTATGACATTTTCCAATTCGACTTGTACTCGGGATGTCGTCGGGACGTGGAGACGGTGGTCACGTTATTTCGTCCGTCCGTTTGTTTTTAAATTCTCCTTTATTTTACTGGAATAATGTATTAATCCATTTCGGCTTGCTAGGCCCGTCGAAGCTTCACCGGAGCCCCGTTAATCGTACATTTTAGGAACACTTTCCCTATTCTGTCCGTTGCCCACCTCTCACAACGCTGCACGAGGGGTTGGAAATTCCTGGTTTGGAATCGGAGTTGTCCATCTTCAAGACTGTTTCCTAGAATGATTTTCGGAATCACTTTCATTCCTTATGATGAAATTGTAGTGAATTACTGAACAACATCAGTGTAAATTAACGTGGAAGTATATATATAGCCTCCGTAATGGAACGACACTGGAGTCCCCTCCAGGGCGCATGGCTGGGCAAAGCGTATGGAGATCCTGGGATGCCCAGTCGTCAGAATCTCCATTTCGGCCTCGCTGATGTAGCCCAGAGGAAAGCAGAGAGCGATACGTCTGCCATCATCTTGACTGTAGGAGTTGCCAGAAGGACGTTCCCAAGGGTAGAGAATCCAATCCGCCCTGCTGTGTTAGCCATAGCTGGGGGAATTTATGTCCTATGAAGAGTTTGCCACACACTTCGCTCTTACCGGGAATCGAACCGTAACCTTCTGCGCATGAGGCAGGCGTGCTAACCATTAAGCCATTCGAGCGGCCATCGTGGCATTAATACGTGAACAAATAAATACTAAATGTAAAAAACAATCCGTATTTAGTTACGTGGCTTGTATGAGGAAATTATGACCGATATATTTTTGTATGGCGTCAGTTTGGTAAAATATCTCATCCACATTAAACATTGAAGTATTTTCAACAATTATCTCCAAAGCAAATAAATTCATTGATTCTTTGAAAAATCACCAAATTATGCATGGAAATAACTCTTTTGGGTGTTTTCAGAAATGTTAGATACTTCCGTTTGGCTTTATGCTCATAATAGAAACTGAGTTGTTATATTAAACTTGTCCATTGTATTTCACACACACACACAGCGTCTATCCTGGAAGTATCAAGCGATGTTTAATATCCCGAGAACCGATTGCGCGGCCTTGATGTAACTTGGCAACCAACCAAAGGGGTCCTTACTGCGTCATCATGACGCACAAATGCCACAATGCCGAACATTTAAATATTGAATTTTAAAAGTAAAACATCATTTATAAACGCAAGTTTTAATTGCAACCATGTCGGCCCGAGATCTTGATAATAGCTAAACGAATATCCTAAAACGCTTGATCAAAAACGTATTAGCAGTTCTTACAGACTCCGACTACTGACTTGCGTGAATTCAGCCTCATCCATTTGGCCTTGTGTCAAACTAAGCCCAGCTATTCATTATTTTACATTTTATGACTACTTTTTTATCGTCATCTCAAATTATTAGCTGCTTTTTATCGCAACTTTAACTCAGACCGATTTCCTCCAACAGTGAGTAAACAGCGTTGATCGGAGATAAAGAACAAGTCTTAGGTGGGATTTGAACCCACATCCCGCACGACAAGTCCGGTTAACGCCCGACTTCTCTACCAGTTGAGCTACTAAGACTTAACCAGAAGGCAGAATTCCAAATAACACACTTCATTCCGGTAGGCATCCATGTTTGTTTACAATTTATCCAACCAACGGAAAGTAAAGGTTGCGATAAAAAAACAACTGATAAATTAAGATGATGGAACGATTGATTGGAATCGGCATCGGAATCGGAAGAATCGAGTGTTTTCCGGATATCGGAATTGGCATCGGAATCTGAAGAATCGAGTGTTTTCCGGGTATCGGAATTGGCATCGAGAATCGGAAGAATCGAGTGTTTTCCGGGTATCGGAATTGGCATCGAGAATCGGAAGAATCGAGTGGTTTCCGGGTATCGGAATTGGCATCGGAATCGGAGGAATCGAGTGTTTTCCGAGTATCAGAATTGGCATCGGAATCTGAAGAATCGAGTGTTTTCCGGGTATCGGAATTGGCATCGAGAATCTGAAGAATCGAGTGTTTTCCGGGTATCGGAATTGGCATCGAGAATCGGAAGAATCGAGTGTTTTCCGGGTATCGGAATTGGCATCGGAATCGGAAGAATCGAGTGTTTTCCGAGTATCAGAATTGGCATCGAGAATCGGAAGAATCGAGTGTTTTCCGGGTATCGTAATTGGCATCGGAATCTGAAGAATTGAGTGTTTTCCGGGTATCGGAATTGGCATCGGAATCGGAAAAATCGAGTGTTTTCCGAGTATCGGAATCGGAAGAATCGAGTGTTTTCCGGGTATCGGAATTAGCATCGGAATATGAAGAATTAGAGCCAGATTTCCGGTTCTTTATCATTTACTGATTTTAGTAGAATCAGTAATAGCCTTACGTAATCAAGTGGTAAACGCACCCATCATCGCATCACTGACAAAATATTTTCTAAAATGTTGTATGATTTACATATTGGGGCAATTTTCATATAATTAAAGTAATAATTTGGAGTGAATTACTATGATAATCGTCACAAATTATACGTCCTTGACGTGAACGAATGGCACAGAAACAGCATACTGAAGGTTGTGTAATGAAATACACTCAGGTCGTGTGTTCGCACGTTTTGGGGGATAGTATTGGGACGGGCCCAACACGCCATATCATGGTCCCAGGGCTAGAAAATAGGTCAAACGGCTGACCAAAGGAAACAAAAGGAATGCGTCCGACCAATCAGGTCCGCCGTGTTTTTTAGGACGTGAACAGCAATGGGTCAACAAGCTAATAGCTTCAGTCCCACCCGTCAGGTTGGGGATGGGAGTGGGAGGAAGAAAACCAGTGCGCTTTGATTTGAACTGCTACCATCACAGTCAGTCATTCAGTAAAGTAACCACTCGTTAGAGTTTTTAACAGAAACACAGAATTAAATACCACGATTGATCTGCGAACCGACCCGCCTCGAAGCTATTAACAGGAATAAAAGCAACCCATATTTTGTCGTCTTTCCCGTCACGTGGGAGAGCGTTTTCTCCGGTATGGACAAAATGTTTTGTTTCCCTCCACAGATGTATCTCTCCCGTACATGTGCTGCCATGGATATCGACAGAACGTATACAACCGACATTATTCTACAATTGCCAAGATCAGCAATACCTTTTAATTCTCCAAATACCTAGCCATCTCCATATATAGCTTACTTTTCTGAATTCTTTTCACCTCAATTTAATAAGGCATACCTATAAAGTATTAAATAATACTGAGAATCGGAATCGGATTGGTATCGGATTGGTATCGGAATCAGATGTTCTTTTTTATTAGCATCGGAATCTGAATTGGCATCGGATGAAATTTAGGTATCATCCCATCACTAATACAAAGGAGTAAGACAAGGGGATACAATATCACCTAAACTATTTACAGAAAGACTTGAAAGCATCTTTCGGCAAACTGACTGGGAGGGAATGGGAATAAACATAGATGGCGAATACTTAAGCCATTTAAGATTCGCCGACAACCTTTCCATGACGTCGGAAGCATCCGTAGAATTACAAAACATGCTAACCGATCTAAATAGGGAAAGTAAGAAAAGTAGGCTTAAAGATGAACAGAACAAAGACAAAAATAATGTTTAACGATAAAGTCCCCCAAAAGCTCATACATATAGAAGGAGAGCCCCTAGAAGAGGTTAATGAATACATCTACATAGGACAGATAATAAAGCTAGAAAAAGACCATGATTGTGAAATAAAACGCCGCATAACGATAGGTTGGAAAGCATATATAACGGCTGCATAATACCAGCCATGACCTGCGGAAACATGGAAATTAATAAAAACGTGCTGAAAACCGACTTAGAATAGCACAGAGAGCCATGGAAAGAGCAATGCTAGGGATACCTCTAAGAGATAGATAAAGATCAACATGGATCAGAGAGAATACTAGAGTGAAGGATATTATACAACTAATTAAGTAGCAAAAATGGAGATGGGCTGATCACCTAGCAAGAAGAGATGACAATAGATGGGGGAAAAGACTAACCGACTAGAAAGGTTTGCTGGAAAGACGTGGCAGCGGTTAGCACACTCTAGGTCGTCATAGAAGGAGATGGGAAAGGCAGTGGACTTATAACGGCTGATGATGATGAGGATGATAATGATGATAATAAGAATAAATAAAAATGTATTAGGCGAAGCTTAATATCTATCTGTTCATACGATGTCTGTCCGGAGAGTGTCCAGACGTTTAATTTTAACGAAAGAATAGCCTACCTGGGTAATAGTGCCTTAGTCCCCTTCACACCTCACGCACCTATCCCACAGCGTTACTCACACTTTTCAAAGCAGTTTGCAAAGTCGCGCTTTCGGGATCGCCATCAGCTGCATCGTCGCGTTCGCCTTAATCTCGTCCAAGGCCTGAAATCTCTTTGGGAAAGGCCAGAAGTCACTGGGCGGGGGCGACAGACCTGCGTGATGGGCGAAGTTTTACCAACAAAAAACCTGCACAAGACGTGAAGAATGGAAAGGCCCAGTCATTGAGAATGCGAGGGTCACACAATGCACAAGTTCACTCAATGACGTCTCACTGACTACTGAGTAACCCCACGGGAAAGTGTCTGTTCATGCGCAAAGTACCCTCTGATTGGTTGCCAAGGTAAATCAAGGCCGAGCAACTGGTTCTTGAGATATTCAAAATGGCTGGTTGCTTTCCTAGACATAATATAGCAATTACAGATATGTCTTGATTAATGGTGTTAATTCGTTCCAAAATTGTCTGTACTGTTCACAATTGCACTGTTAAAGTACTTATATTCTAATGTGTTTGTTCTTTTCAGCTTATACTTAGTTACATTAACTTGTACAGCAGTACCTTAACCGTACTACATCAAAATCAGCACTAATCAAAGTATTCCTGTACTACTATAATTCAATTTACTATATTTCTGAAGTTAACTTTCATGTCGTGAATCCTGAGAATAAAAAGTTCTGAAATTATATGTTGCGTATTTCTTTAATCCACGATCTTTTTTTTCAAATTAATTCGGCGATTGTTACCTTTTCCGTGCTAAATTCAGCAACCCTTTTCAGCGTTCAATATCATGTGGTTCTAGAGACTGGTGTTTAAAACCAAGTAACTAAACATAACAACAACTAACCCTAAAACCACTAACCCCAACAACAAAACTAACCTTAAAACCACTAACCCTCAACAACAACACTAACCCTAACTTATATACTTTGCTGTTAAATCCAAACGAACATAGTGTTGCGAAAAAGAACGATGAAAATGATTGCTGAATTTAGAGCGGGAAAGGTAACAATTGCCATTAATTCTTTACCCAACAATCAAATACTTTTCGGTCATTCAATTTGCATTTCCTTATCAATAAGTCTACGATCCTGAACTGTTGTCATTCATTTAACCCATAAGTACCCAGACCCATTTCTACTTGAGGGGACATTATGTGGAATTCTGGGTAGGCAAATTGACACACAGTCACATGACTGCACCAGGATGTTCATCAGATGTCACTTAGTACACTTCATGAGTTAAAATCAAGAGATTTCATAAGAGACTGTCCAGATCAATTACATTGTATGTGGCATTGGTTCTCATGGGTTAAGATGATACCTAAATCTAAGCTGAAAACAACTATTGAACTCAACTGGCGTTACAAGTTTCCCTCGCTATCCGAAAGTAGAACATGCCTTTAAAAACCTTCCGTAAGCCTAAATAACGTAAAGCGAAGAAGCAACCCCCCCACCCAAGATGGTGATGATGGAGTGTTAGGCTGAGTCGTCGGAGGTTGGGGTGGTAGGAGATGCAGGAGACTGAGACTCGATGCAGAAAAAAATCGCTGAACACTATTTTCGCGTTTGGCCTTTTTTTCGTAAAAGCGAAAAAGTGGCTAAAATGAACTTTTGAAAAGCAGAGGATACCTGTATGAGTAAATATCAGTATTCTTCCTTGCAGATCAATCTACTAAGGACCCCTACCTGTTATCAACGACCCACACTTGTTGCTGCTAACTGCGGTGTATTCAGAAATCCTGATAATTGTATTCAAGCCCTTTATGCGGACCATCAGTTCAAAGTCAGCTGTCAATCGAATTCTAAACTCCGAGCTAATATCATTCTAGACGAGAGATGGGGGGGGGGTCGTGATTTGTCTAAGACATTGACGTGAATATTGTCTGTAATTTTGAGAAGAGTCATTAACATTCAAAGAGTTTCTCATTCTTCTTGCTATTTGTATTGTTCCCAAAACATTTCAGCCGATCTATTCCACGGCCTTCTTCAAGTGTACTATCCCTATGTAAAGAGGGGGACTCTTTTTTCCGGTAGCCTCAGTAGTAACAGTAGTACACAATATTGTTTTTTTTATAATCAGCAACGCTTGTAACGCCTTTCACAACTGAAGGACGTAGAAGGGATCGGCCGAAACGTTGTGTGAACAACAAAAGTAACAATAACAAATTAGTTCGATTGTCCGAAATACTCTTTGAATGGAGGTGAGTAGTGCTGGATATCAACTCAGCTCAGTTTAGTACGGTATAAGTCCTAATTTTGGGTAATACGTATAAAGAAGATAGTGTTGCGCACATTCTTCACGTGGGCCGAGCCCGAGAATCAGTTTTCAAGTCAGTTAGAAATACGACACAAGAAATGAATTGTTCTTAATATTCAAATGTTAGCACTATCATACCCCCTTGTGTTAACAACTTGTCTGGTTCACTCTCCCGCCTTCTTCAGTTGAGAACTTGATGTCAAAGTGGTTGTTGGTTGATTAGGATGTTATAAAATGCTTACCAATAGTTTACTGGATTATGTCTGCTTGTTTGTGTGTTTCTATTGTCTGTATCAAGAAAAAGAGATCAATTTTCTAAACAACTCCTGGAATGAATTAGTTTTGTAGTCCTAATATGCTAAATACATCTAGCGTTGGGAACACATTTGATGCTTAAACAATGATATGTTATTTTGGGAGGAGTCATAATCATCCCAAGATTCCTTCGTACTACTGATAGCATTATCCTTGTAGATTGTGTTGTTGCTACAGCTTTTCGGCCATTCTATTCTACAGCCTTCCTCATGTGAACATTCCGTATAGGCGTAGTAGGCGTCTTCCTTACCCAGGAAATGTATACCAACCTTCACTTGTTATTGTTAAAAACCATCAAGTAGAAAAAAATGAACAAACATACTGAAATCTACAGGCCGAACAAATCTCAGAATTGAAAGTTTGGTACTTATCCTTGTAGATTGTGTTGTTGCTATAGCCATCGACCGTTCTATTCTACAGCCTTCCTCAGGTGAATAAAGATATATTCTGGGAATTTGGGATGAGTCATTATCATTAAATGAGTTGTTCGGACTTTCAATATCATTCTTTTTGTATTTGCTAATTCTACAGCGTTTCGGCCGATCCATTCTACTTCCATCCTCATGTGAACACTCCTTATAGAAGTGGGCGTCTTTCTTCCCCAGGAAATGTCTACCAACCTTCTCTTTTTATCATTAAAAACCATCAAATAGAAGAGAAATGAACAAAAAGACTGAAATCTACAAGCCGAACAAATCTCAGAATTGAAAGTTCGGTACTCGTGCACGCTCTTTAGGAGCCCCGCCTTATATGTTTATTAAATAATTATTTTTTGATTATTAATAGAAAGTTTGCGAAAACATCAATCATCGAAAACTACTTGCCCTGAGCTAAGGGAAGATGAAATATTTCGAATTTACCAGAGTCTGACTTAGAAACAATGATAATCTTTCTTTCAAGCCATCTTTTGGGGAGGGTTAACAGTTTGAAATTTACTGGAATAAAAAAACGAAATCTGACGAAGAAACAGTGGAAATCTTTCGTTCCAGCCATCTGTAGGTGGGGTGAAAAATACTTGGAATATTCCGGAATGAAATTTTAATTTGTAAACACAGAAAAAATTAATTTCGATTCTTTCTGTGGATAATTAAATTAATATGTAATTTCAACATACAACTTCCATATGAAGGTCAGACTGAGAAAAATTACTTTGAATTGTAAATAATGAATAATTAAATAATGAATCGCATGCGCTTCGTAATGCAATATGCATTGTGGGATTATCATATTTCCGATTATATTTTATAAATGCTCTAAGACTGATAGAGAACACATTTGGAAATGACCTTTCTTGAGAAAAGCAGGAAAAATATTTGCAATTGCGAACGTTATTTTTACAAATCTATTACGAGCGTTCGTCACGTGCACAAAGATACATTCTGCGATTTTGGGATGAGTCATTTATCATTGCATCAGTTTTTCGTCATTTTCATTTCATGCTTTATGTATTTGCTAATTCCACAATGTTTCGGCCGATCAATTCTACTGCCATCCTTATGCGTACTCCCCATAAAGAAGTTGCGTTTTTTTTCTTCTCCAGGAAATGTCTACATACTCTCTCTTTTTATTGTTAAAACCCATCAACAAAAAATTGAGATCAACGGTCCGGACAAATCTCGGAATTAAAAGTTCGGTACTCGTGCACGCACTTTTGTCTATTAATCAATTATTTTGTTGATTATAAATAGAAAGTTTGTCATACATCAATTATCGCAAACTGACTAGGGAAGGTGAAATACTTCGAATTCACCGGAATTAGAAATACTGAAAATCTTTCTTTCTAGCCATCGTTTAGGGAGGGTTAACCTTTTGAAATTTACAGGAATAAAAAAGAAATCTGATTATGAAACAGTGGAAATGTTTCAGTCCAGTCATCTTCCAGGGCGTGGGAGATGAAATACTTGAAATTCAATGGAATTAAATTTTAATTTGTAAACACAGAAAGAATTCATTTCGATTCTTTTGATTGTATAATTAAATTATTATGTAATGGCAACGCACAACTTTTATGTGAAGGTCAGTCTCGGTAAAATGACTTTGAATTGTAAATAATGAACTTCAGGCCCTTTGTAATGCGATATGTTTTGAGGGGTTAGTATTATCATTTATTTTTTTTACTAATTCTACTTGTCGACTAAAAATAAAATTTGTAATTCTATGTATTTTTTTAATGTTGACTGTTATAATATTATGTATAGAGATGCCCAGGGAGGCATTACATGTGCACAAATAAATACATTTTGTTAAAAACATTGGAACAGAAACAGAAAGAATAAGATGAATATTCCAAACAACTTTTGGAATTAAACTTTAGAAGTATGTCCATTGAAAAGTTATTTTTTATATTTACAATGGAAAGTTTGTCAATCCTCAATCATCGAAAACTATTTGCTTTGACTCCAAACTCTGGGAATGTTCACTTCCCACCATTTCTGGGGGGATAGTACAATAAGTCGATAGAATTGGAGAAAGACGTAGGTGTATACACAGACAATAAACTGAAATTCTCTGATCACTGTCAAAATAAAATCATCATAGCACATAAAACTCTGAGATACACACAACATACATTCATATACATAGATGAGAACATATTTCCGCTGCTGTACAAATCTTTAATAAGGCCACACCTAAAGTATAGCTCATACATATGGTCTCCACACTCGAAGTTTAATATAGATGCTATCGGGGCAAGGATGGTTTTGTCATACACAGAGATACTTAAGAAATTGAACCTGGAGGCTTTAGATTAGAGACGTAGGAGAGCTGATCTTCTGGAGGCTTACCGCATCATGAACAATAGGCATAACATTGATCAGGACGGCTACTGTAGTAAGTGCCCTAACAAGAAAATGTGTATGCCTTCATTCTCTACCACTACAAGAGGCCTCTCCAGACAGTTGCAGGGGGCAACTTGAATTAGAAGACATGTATTCTCTTCTAGAGTTGCAGGGCCATCGAATAGTCTATCAGAGAAAACCATGAATTCCAAAAACCTAAACACCTTCAAAAACAACCTGAAAAACGAACTCCCAAACAAATTTGATTTTAAATTTACGTATTAATCTTTCTGTGTAAAGAATAGTCAGGGCTTCCTAGGCCACCAGACACAGAAAAGAAAACTCAACTCCAGAAGGGCTTATCACCAGAATATAAATTGGTAACTATTTCCTGAGTTGCGTTAAACATTGAGGTGAGTTAAACATTACCGGATATAAAAAGTCAGAGTTAGAAACAGTGAAAATGTTTCTTTCCAGTAATCTTTTATGGAAGGTGGGATTCTTGGAATTTACTCGAATGAAACGTCTCACTTAGAAACAAAGAACATATTCTTTTTCTAGCCATCTTTTGGGGGTGGGTTAACAACTCCCAGAATAAAACAGTCTGACTTTAAAACCGTGAAAATATTTCTGTCCAGCTTCCTTTTTGGGTGGATAAAACACTTGGAACTTAAAGAAATAAAAAATGTAATTTGTAAACACAGAAATAATTCATTTCGATTCTTTTGAGTGTATAATTAAATTATTATGTAATTTCAACGTACAACCTCAATATGAAGGTCAGCCTCGGAAAAATGACTTTGAATTGTAAATAATGAATTGCATGCCCTTTGTAATGCAATATGCTTTCAGGGATTATTATCAGATTTCATAATACCTTTTTTTTTTACTATTTCTTTTACTAATTTTACTAATCGACTAAAAGTAATTTGTTGTCATTTTATGTATTTTATAAATGTTGACTATTATAATATTATGCATTGCGGTGCCCAGGGAAGCATTACATGTAAATAAATAAATGTTGTTAAAAGAAGAGAGACCGAAGAAAAATGAACAACAAGAATGGGATCAATATTTTGAATAAGACTTGGAATTAAAAGTTCAGTACTTGTGCACGCACTTTCGAAGCCCCGCCTTGTAAGGCCATTAAGTAATTATTTGTGATTATTAGAAAGTTTGTCAAACATCAATCATAGTAAACTACTTGCTCTGACTAAGGGAAAATGACATTTACCGGAATATAAAGTTTGACTTCGAAATACTGAAAACATTTCTTTCTGGGCTGAGGGTTATGTGTTTGTAATTTACACAGTCAAGGATCTATGGATTGTGGAATTAATCCTTGATATATATATATCGTTAGAAAGGTAATTTCATCAGCTTTGCAACGAGCTGTGTTATGGACATTGCGACAGCCGAAAATCTGAAGCTAGGTATTTAGCATTTTTCAAGGAAATTTCAATTAC
>VCCN01000136.1:21581-32663 GCA_006491835.1 Architeuthis dux
TATTCACTATTTCTGCCTCATTATTTCTCACCCATAATCTCCTTAACATATGTTTCTTTATTCCTTGCTAAGTATTTCTTTCTTATTCCTGCTAACAGAATAATCAAAGATATTGGCTTTGCGATGCACATTACCAGAAGATTTTGCTATTAACCACAAGTTATGAGCTAATGTCAACTCAATTTATCTTCAACCAAAATGTTTGACATCTGCTGTCATTAACCTCTGACCTTTGCAATAAGATACATCTCTTCATTTATGCAAAAACATTGTAAAACACAACAGATGAAAGTAACGACTACAGAGATTTCTCTCCACTTCCTCACTTCCTGTTGTAGTCATTCACTTACTCTCTTTGAATGAATTGCACCTTTAAGAAAAACACATGAGATAAGTCGTCTTAGTAAGTCTTCAGTCCAGTGCCACGGACGATATAACTCATCTTAGCAAGTCATCAGTCCAGTGCCATGGACAAGATAAGTCGTCTTAGCAAGTCTTCAGTCCAGTGCCACGGACGAGATAACTCATCTTAGCAAGTCATCAGTCCAGTGCCAAGGACGAGATAACGAGTTTGTTTATGTTTGAGAACTAGTAGTATTAAGTAGTGGCAGAGAATGGCTGGGCGTTTGTTTATGTTTGAGAACTAGTAGTATTAAGAAGTGGCAGAGAATGGCAGGGAGTTTGTTTATGTTTGAGAACTACTAGTATTAAGTACTAGCAGGGATAGTTTTTGCATCAAAATATTTCATTAACATGTGGCAGGGAGTGGCAGGGATAAAAAGTACTGCCGGTGAAAAGAGATTCTGGTATTGGTTTTTAGCAGCAGATTAAAAAATGAACAAGCGAGTCTTTTGTAATGATCTTCACCAATCTGCTTCCTTGGAGCATAATTCCGTCTAAGCTGTGCATATGTGCACATGCACAGACGTTTTGCAACCAGTGCACAAAGGGAATTAATGTGAGCACAAAAGGTTTGTTACTATTAATATAGTGATTAATAATTATACTTGTAATTAATTAAACCATTTTCTGCAACTTTAATTACAATCTGTGAATTAATGGGTGTTATTGTTAGAAACTGTCAACCAAAACTGTCAAAGTAGGTTTCTTCAGTTTTCAAGTTGGTCCACCTGGCTATGTATGTATCACACATACAGGCCGCACCGATGGAGCTAGAGGGCTGAAATTTTCAACATTTACACTTAGTTTGTGTCCAGCAGCATTCATGTTTGTTTTTTGAAAATTCAAACTTTTTAGTGATCACTAACCGACAAAAGGCGAAAGAAGTAACTTATCCATTGATCACACCTTTTTCCAATTTTTAATTAGTCACTCCCAACACAGCATGCTGCCAAATTAATAATTTATTTTCACATGCATCACATACAAATAAAGAATACTCATTGATGCTTTATTGAATACAACAACAAATTGAACAAAGTAGTTTAAAGTATAGAATAATATCTTAACTAGATATGTTACTTTGTAGAATGCAATCATACTTGTACTAAGTTAAAACATGCCAATACAGTTTTATTAGCCATGAGAGATAGGCTGTGCCAAAGTTATCTTGAAACAATTTCAAGTTTACATTTGACCAAGCATTCAGTGTACATATAGTTTTGTCACAGGAAAAGATTTGCACAACATAAGATTTTTGCACCCACTGACTAATAAAGATTAGATGGAACATTGATTCAGGCATTCATTTTTAGCTGCAATGTGAAAGAATGGTTAGTCACTCAATAGAAATCATCACATGGCCAACATCTTTTGGCAGCATGGATGATCAATTAAAACATTGGAAAAAGGGGTGATCAATGAATAAATTACTTCTTTATTGGATCACTGAAAAAGTTTGAATTTAAAAAAAAAACAAGCGTGAATGCTGCCGGACACAATTTAGCAAAAACTTACATTGTAAATTGAACCCCTCACTAAAACCCTATTTTCAAAGACAAACAAAAAACCTTTTTTCTAGACATTACCGGTTTGGTTAGTCACTCAATAGAAACTGTCATGTGACCAATGTCTTTTGGCAGCATGGCATGTTGGGGGTGATCAATTAAAAAACAGGTCTGGTTAGTCACTCAATAGAAACTATCATATGACCAATGTCTTTTGGCAGCATGCTGTGTTGGAGATGATTAAAAATTGGAAAATGTGGTAATCAATAAATAAGTTACATCGCTCGCCTTTTGTTGGGCAATGATCTCTAAAAAGTCTGAATTTTCAAACTAAGGTATCAATTTAGCATAAACCTACACTGTAAATTGAACCCCCCACTAAAAACCTATTTAGGGGTGAATTTTAAAAAAACAAAAAAGAATGTTTTTTCTAGACATAATAAGGAGTAGATGTTGAGATTTTCAGGCCGCTAACTCCATTGGTGTGGCCTGTACGCGTCATACATACATAGCCAGCCAGACCAGCTCAAAAACTGAAGAAAGCTATTTTGATAATTTTGGTGACAGTTTTTGATAACGGTTTCAAATAAATGTTTAAATTTTCAACACTAACCCCATTACGCACAACACATACAGCCAGGCAGAATCACTTAAAAACTGAAGAAACCTATATTGACAGTTTTGGTTGAAGGTTTCTAACAAGCGAGTCTCTAGTAATGATCTTCACTTATTTGCCTCCACGGAGAGAACCCCTCCATCCTCTCAGCCCGTTTGCTCACGGCCTCATCAATCAATTAATCATATTAGACCAAACCTACGGGGAAAGTGAAATGTATGGTTCTATTATTCACACCAAGACGGGATTAAAAAAGATAGAATGGCACATCGTATCGCTTTCCGTGCCGTAAGATTGAATCTCACTAATTGGCACCGACTGACCCAATCAGATAAGACCCTTTGTCTTATCTGATTAATAAAACTCATTGATCAGATTTTTGCGGAAGGTTTCTCTCCGCTAATCTCAAAGCATGTCATAAATTATATCATTTTGGCTGCCGAATGCAATGAAGGGGAGAAAGAGATGGATTAAAACGTTCTCCAAGAGCACATGTGACTTAAGCAGCCAGTGCGGGAACTGATCCATTCATTCATTCATGTAAACCAAATTGGCACAAGGCCATGTTTATGGAGCACTCAGTAATAAACTCTCTATCAGAGGTTTATAAGATTAGCATGCCAAATAGGCAATGATATGAACTAGCATTCCAAGGGAAATTATGAATAACCAACCATATATGCTTCTTTTTACCTTGTAAATTAAGCAATAGTGATGGTAAAATAAAGTTACCTTGATGAAAATGCTACCAGTATGGTTTGAACCATAAACTCATGATTTTAAAAAGCAACACATGTGTGAATGCAGCTGGACACAAACTAAGGGATCACTTTAGGAGAAACTTACACTTAAACAAAAAAATATTTTCCCTACTCATTGAAGGGAGTGTGTGTATAAAATTTCAAGTTTCTCCTATGGGCCGAGCAAAGTCCGGATGCATAGATAGATACATATAAATGTCAGAACACATGAATAACCTAAACCCAGCAACAGTGTTCCCTGCACGACGCTCATATCTTTATTTATTTACACGATTTAGGCTGCTCATTTCACAACCGAGTCAAATCGGTGCCGAGCAAATACATGTTCTTAATAAAAAAAATGTCTTTATAATTATCATATATACATATATATATATGATAATTATAATGACACTTATTAGATTAAAATCGGAACGTGTGAATGGAGAAGCCAACCAAGTGTAGGATAAAAGACTCCTGTCTATCATCTGATCTTCATAGTTCAGTCGGTAGAACAGCACTGCGTATAGGTGGCTTCCAAGGTGGACGCGTGTTTGAACCCCGCACGAAGTTCGTTTCTTTATTCACATTTACGATTTGGGACGCTCGCTTAGCAGTCGCTCACACCAACGCCGGGCAAATATAGGCTCTCACTAATAAGTGTCATTATAATTATCATATTCTTTCGATTGGATATAAAATTATCCATCATTTGATTTCATATATATATATATATAAATGATGTGTGTGTATATGTAGTTGGGAGAGTGTAAATTTTTCTTTTTTAAACTGATTATCCATAAGGCAAGTTTACAGCATTTTGAATGAAGATAACTTTATTTTTGAAGATTCTCTTGTTTTCAAAATGATGAGCATGACTATAGAAATACTAGTTTACCCATCAAAAATGATGGCATCTATGAAATATATGGATGGATACACATTGCCTTTTATATAGATGGATAATAGAGATTTGCATTGAAGTGAGCTGGGAGAATAGCATTCTGTTGAACACAAATGGATTATTATTACTTCTTTGAATTCACCATTTTTACGTTATCAGAACATAAAATTCTATTTTACTACATCAGTTGCATCCTTTAGCATGACAGAGGACAAATAAATAAACTAGCATTCCAAGGGAAATTATGAATCACCACCACCCATATATGCTTCTTTTTACCTCGTAAATTAAGCAGTGGTGGTGGTAAAACTAAGTTACCTTGATGAAAATGCTACCAGTATTGTTTGAACCATAAATTCAGGATTTAAAAAAAAACAAACAAATGCAGCCGGACACAAACTAAGGGATCAATTTAGGATAAACTTACATTGAAAATTGAACCTCCCTCTAAAAACTTATTTAGGGAGGGAATTTTCGAAAAACAACAAAAAAATATTTCCCTACTCATTAAAGAGAGTGTGTGTGCAAAATTTCAAGTTTCTACTATGAACGGTTAGGGCTGGACAAAGTCCAGATACATAGATAGTTACATATAAATATCTGAACACATGAATAACCTAAACCCTGCAACAGTGTTCAAACCAGTCTGTTGTGGGTAGCAGTGATTAATAATAACTGCATGGAAAACCACGGAAAATGGAATCAGAAAACTAAGTTCAAACTCTGGTTGTGACAATTTGTGTTCACTTTACACTAATGCCTTTGGGAAAGGCATGAATCCATCTCTCCTCCCCCAGCTATGGGCAAAATAGCAGGCCAGACCTGGTTTCTCAGCCTTGGTTAGCAACCAGTATAGGAGACGGACAACTCTGATTCCAAACTTGAAAATCAAACCCCTCATCCCAGCGTCTTGAGAGGCAGGCAACAGAGTAGGGAACGTGTTTACAAAATCTAGTTAATGGGGCTCTGGTGAAGCTTTGATGGGCCTAGCAAAAATTGCTCAAGTAAAATAAAGGAGAGAAAAAATTAATGGACGAAGTAACATAACTGCTGTCTCCACCTGCTCCACAAAACCTCAAGTATAGGTGGAAGAAAGAATTCAACATTTTCTTAGCGTCAGGACATACAGAAGTAAGGAAGTTGTAGATTCAAATCTCCCATTTTCAGCAAAACCCCAGACATTTTTCAATGAAGAATGGAAAAATTACCTTCACATTCGGCTACTGTAATGGTTAATGATTGAAATTGTGTAAATGATTAACAAAATTTAACTCAATTACATTTTCACCCATTTTGATCAAAATTCAATATTACTTTCTGAGCAATTTAATAGATTAAATATTTGTTGCGCACTAAACACAGAGCAATACTCTGTGTTTAGTGCGCAACCAATATTTTGTTTCACTATTATCACAAATGCTGTCAATAATTGAAAAAAATGCAGAATTCCTATTAGAAGGGGAAATATTAGAAACCGTCAATCAAAACTGTCAACATAAGTTTCTTCAGTTTTTAAGTTGGTCTGGCTATGAATCCATTATACGTACAGGCTGCAGCAATGGGGTCAGAGGGATGGAATTTTCAACATTTACTCCTTATTACGTCTAGAAAAAACATTTTTTTTTTTTTTTTAATTTCCTCTCTAAATGAGTTTTTGGTGGGGTGGGAGGGGGGGGTTCAATTTGCAATGTAAGTATATGCTAAATTGTTCCCTTAGTTTGGTATTCATCTCAATAGAAACCATTACATGACCAACGTCTTTTGCAGCATGCAGTGTTGGGGGTGATCAATTAAAAAATTGGAAAAAAGGGATGATCAATGTATAAGTTACTTCTCTCGCCTGAATTTTCAAAAAACAATCTTGAATGCTGCTGGATACAAACTAAGGGATCAATTTGGCATAAACTTAGATAGCAAATTGAACCCCCCACTAAAAAACGAATATGCGGGGGGAATTTTCAAAAAACAGAAAAGAAAAAAGATTTCAGCCCTCTAGCTCTATTGGTGCGGTCTGTATGCGTGATACATACATAGCCATCCAGACCAACTTGAAAACTGAAGAAACCTATTTTGACAGTTTTGGTTGACGGTTTCTAATAGACAGGCAGCCAATGAGGCAGAATCACTTAAAAATTGAAGAAATCTAGGTTGACAGTTTTGGTGGACAGTTTATTTCATATACCAGGCTTTAAAGCTTGAACCTAATTTTTTCTTAAGCCTCAGTTTTCTGCTCTATCAGAAAATGGTTATCCAATGGGAATTGAGGATGGAAAGTTGTTTTAAGAATATTTTCATGGCTTCTGATATGCAAAGCCTGAGATGAAATTAATTGAAGGAATTCTAGATCTCTAAGAAAATGGAAAGAACTGACCTTTGTGGCAGCAGAAGAAGAAAATACCTTTATTTAAGAAAATAACATACATTAAAAAAACATGCACCATAAGGGGAGCGTGGTCTTACCTTAAATGTATTCTTCTCCAAAAATATTACTAGTAACAAACTTTTGAGTTTTGAGAAGGGTCATTAACATTCAAATAGTTCTTTGAACGATTGAACTCCTTGTTGTTTGTATTGTTAACATGATGCTTCGGCCGATCCATTCTTCGGTCTTCTTCAGTTGTAATATTCCAAATGTAATTGGGTAAACACTAGTTTTTGAATTTCAAAGGAGGTAACCCATATAATGTAAGATCCGGGTGTTTCTTTGTCCTTGTCTTATCAGGCTTGGGCCTGTTGAGCAGCGGAAGTCACATCAGGTTGAACTCCACACTTGTCTGACTAATGCATTTCTATGATAAATAATTTGCAATGATTTTTATGCTTAATAATTTCAAAAATACTCATTACTATGCATTTGCAATGCAGTTTTATCGTATTATTATGTGCAATGCATTATATAAAAATAATAATATAAAACACTATTATTCCAATGGAAATTATGAATCACTGTCACCCATATATGCTGTGTTAGGGGTGATCAATTAAAAAGTTGGAAAAAGTGGTGATCAATGAATAAGTTACTTCTCTCGACTTTTGTTGGTCGGTAATCACTAAAAACAAGCATGAATGCTGCCAGACACAAACTAAGGGACCAATTTAGTATAAACTTAAATTGCAAATTGAAACCCAACTAAAAACCTATTATGGGAGAAGGGGGGATTTTAAAAAAACAAAAAACCTTTTTCTAGATATAATAAGGAGTAAATGTTAAAATTTTCAGCCCTCTAGCTCCCTTGGTGCGGCCTGTACACATCATACATAGCCAGCCAGACCAACTTAAAAACTGAAGAAACCTATGTTGACAGTTTCTAATAAAACATTACTCTTAGTCAATATTGTAAGTTGAATGCAATTAATTTCTGTTTTATATCAACTGCTATATGTATGCTTGGAAAAAAGAGTAAATAGAAAACTATTTCTTCGTTAATTTTATCTCTTGCAGTCAATACAAGAATCATTTGTAATAGATTTTATAACAAAATTGTTTGCAATGAATTTTCATAGTTAAATCATTTTTTTGTTTCACCAAAAAAAGCTGGTCCACCATGTAAGGTTGGTATAATGACAGATATTAACAGATTTAAAATGCAAACAGAAGATGTACTCACAAAGATCCTTTATTCATATATTTACAATGACCGCAGTCAACGACACACACGTGTCTTCTCCGATCTCGGTAAATGCTAATGTGTATCTAAACTTAGTGAAGCAACATGCCATTCCTTCTCCACAAGCATCTCCCAAACAGCCAGCCATTTTTATGCAGGACAAAGCACCCTGTCACACTGCTAAACGAGTGAAAGATTTTTTTGAAGAAGAGAACAAGTCATGAGATGGCCTGCACAAAGTCCCGACTTAAATCCCATCGAGAACTTGTGGAAAATAATAAGACACAAGGTTAGGTAACAAAACCCAAGTTCTGTAACTGATTTATGGGAAAAGAATGGATGATGAATGGAAAAAAATAACACCAGATCTGTGCAAGAATCTTGCCATGTCCTGTGGCTGTCGGTGTGCTGAAGTTATTGCTAATAAAGGTCTCTATACTTCATACTAATTGTTTTAAGTTAAATTATTCACAAATGCTCAATTAATCACTGCTACCAAAGGTTTAGGTTATTCATGTGTTCATACATTTATATGTATGTATCTATCTATCTATCTATGTATCCGGACTTTGCCCAGCCCTAACTGTTCATAGTAGAAAACTGAAATTTTGTACACTCCCCTCAAAAATTTTGTTTTTATGTAAGCTTATGTTAAATTGGATGCTAGTTTGTGCCCGCTTGTTTTTTGAAAATTCAGACATTTTTTAGTGATCACAGCCCAACTTTTTAATTGATCACCCCCAACACAGCATATATGGATAGCAGTGATTCATAATTTCGCTTGGAATGTTAGTTTTATTTTGTAAACTTCATCATAAAAATGATATTGTATATCCGTTATGTTAAGTATCATGTGTTATTCCCCTTAGGCAGAAGACTTCCGCTAGGGGGCACTGTTTTACGTTCTGGTGAACAAGCAGTGATTACTCGTTGTGTTCATCAGTAGTAGAATAATGAGCTCGGTAGGACACACGTGTTTGGTTGACTGCGGTCATTAATATAAATAAAGGATCTCTGTAAGTACATAATATATTGTTGCATTTTTAATCTGTTAATATCTGTCATTAACCCAGGCTTACACGTTATTTTGTCCACTGAATTCTTTTCAAATAAAGGTTTTTTTTAAATATTTTTTTCCATAATCACTTTCGATAAAAGATTTTTCGTACATGAAGTATATACCAAGAGCTATGATTTCTATACATTTCAAGACCCTGTGGCAAGTACTATTAACCCGTAGCCACAAAGACAACATAATCCATACCAATGTTGTCTGCATGCTTTGCAATGTACACTTGTGCTTGAATAAAGACAGAAACGCTTTTGAGGCATACCACACCACATTAAATTAACCTGTTCTTGGTCTGCAAAATAAAATTTTAAAATCAGCCTGGAGGTGTTAAATTTTTGTCAATAATAATTTTTTGTATCTATTTATTTTATTGAATGTTATTCTTTAATTCTATGTTTTATTTAACTTTCTAATTTAATTTTAAATTTTTTTATATTTTCCATTTTTGGCTACATATCAGGCACCATATATGATCATTTCATCAGAGGGGGTTTTGCCCCCATAAACAAAAAGATTTCAGAAAACGTGCAACTGAAAATATCTTGTAATTAGGTCTAGTTTAGCATACAAAAAGGTTGTTTGGATATCGAAAATAGTTTGAGGTCAGCCCTATAAAGGGTTAATAAAACCACATTTGATTAAATCATTCTCTTATTTTGACCGGTACTGCTGAACTCTAATGTAAAAATGTGGACTCGTGTGTGTGGTGGGAAGGAATGCACAGGACTGGATTGCCCATGGGAAGTGTAGGTCAAGGTTACCACTGGGTCTTCTCTGGAAATAGCTTCAGGAATAAATAAATAATATCAATACACTGAGAGAATTTGTTTTGAAAAACAAAAATATAAATAGGGATTCCCTCTGGTGAGCATTTTTTTCTGTTACTCATTTTGATTTTGTTATTTGGATTATACAAATTGTTTTCTTCATTGTATTCTTTGGTTCTTGGCCGCTTCAGGGAAAATTCTTTTTATGTTGGCCCCAAGAATAAATAAATCACTGAGTAAAAAATCAACATTTGTGATAGAAAAATAAATTGAGGTCAAAAGAAAAGGAGAAATATGAAGATTTGTAATCCAGGTCTGGTTAGTCACTCAATAGAAACTGTCACGTGACCAACGTCTTTTGGAAGCATGCTGCATTATATGTTGACATGAACAATAAGAAGACAAAAAGAAAAGAGGGGAAGAGGAGACAATGAAAGAAAAAACGAGAAAGAAAGAAAGAAAAAAAGGCTGGTCTGCTTAGTCACTCAATAGAAACTGTCACGTGACCAACGTCTTTTGGAAGCATGCTGCGTTATATGTTGACATGAACAATAAGAAGACAAAAAGAAAAGAGGGGAAGAGGAGACAATGAAAGAAAAAGCGAGAAAGAAAGAAAGAAAAAAGGCTGGTCTGGTTAGTCATTCAATAGAAACTGTCATGTGACCAACGTCTTTTGACAGCAAGCCATGTTGGGGGTGTTCAATTAAAAAATTGGAAAAAGGGGTGATCAGATGGGCAGTGATCACTAAGAAAGTCTTAATCTTCAAAAAGTAAGTGTGAATGCTGCCAGGGACAAACTAATAATTCAATTTATCAAAAACTTACATCATAAATTGAACCGCGCTGTAAAAACTTATTTAGAGCGGGATTTTGAATAAAAAATAAAACCGTTTTTTCTAGACATAATAAGGAGTAAATGTATAAATTTTCAACCCTCTAGCTCCATTGGTGCCGTCTGTAAATGCAATACAAACATGCAGTATCACCCATAAATAAGTACACCCCTACCAGGATTTTATTATTTCTAGTGGAACATTACACAATCAAAACAGATATTATCAGGTGTTATTTAGAAATTTAGAAATAATAAAATCCTGCTATATTTGGTTTAGAAGACAATTAACTTTCTATAACATAGTGGTAGGGTGTACTTATTTATGGGCGATACTGTACATACATAGACAGCCGTACAGACCAATTTGAAAACTAAAGAAACCTATGTTGGCAGTTTTGGTTGACAGTCTCTAATATGAAGATTTGTAATAGCATGAGAAGAAGAAGAAGAAGAAGAAGAAGGAAAAAAAGAAGGCAAAAAAGAAAAACATTTTTTCCAATCTATCAAAGATAATCAACAGATTTTTATGAAGTTTTGCACCGGCCTCAGGGTCGGATTAAGTTTAATTGGGGTTAACTTCGGCCCCCTGCTACCCCCTTTCTGACGAAACAGTAAACTCTGTTTCTGTTAACA
>VCCN01000136.1:119348-130444 GCA_006491835.1 Architeuthis dux
TGGTATTATGCAACCGTTTTATACTTTACGCTTTAGGCACATACTATGTTGCTCATAAATAAGTACACCCCCACCACTGTTTTATAGAAAGTTAATTTTCTTCTATACCAAATATAGCAGGATTTTATTATTTTTTGTGGAACATTACACAATAAAAACAGATATTATCAGGTATTATTTAACCAAACTCTACAGCATTGAAATTCTGTTGCCAAAACTATGAATATATTGCCGTCCAAAAATGAGTACAACACTACGAAAAATGTTTATTTAAAATCAATATTTGGTGTGACTGCTTCAATAATCTATTACTGCTTGATAGTGTAATGTTCTACTGGAAATAATAAAATCCTGCTATGTTTGGTTTGGAAGAAAATTAACTTTCTATACAAAAGTGGTAGGGTGTACTCATTTATGGGTGATACTGTATATATATATATATATAACAAGAACAAAAAAAGAACTAAGTTGATTGTTACTATTTATTAGTAACTCCCGGGATCTTAATTACTTGGTAGAGGTCAAAGGTCATAGTAAGGCAGATTCCTTTTATAGCAAGTCAATTACAAACAGGTCTGCTTAGTCACTCAATAGAAACTGTTGCATGACCAATGTCTTTTGGCAGCATGCCATGTTGGGGGTGATCAATTCAAAAAAGGGCTGACGAATGAATAAGTTACTTCTCTCACCTTTTTTCAAATTAAAAAAAAAACAAGAACAAAAAAAAAAACTAAATTGATTGTTACTATTTATGGTGTAAGAGAATGGCCTACTCGGGTCGCCCTAAATCCTCCCTGGGGATAGTGTCGCCAATTTAGTGCTTTTCACGCTAAATTCAGCCGGTTTCTTGTTTTGGCAGTGAAAAAAAGTGCTAAATTAGAATGGGCATGCTTATACATTTCGGCCATACATTTTCTGGCTGTTTTTGACCATTTTTATTGTCATTGTGGCCTTTTTTGGTGATTTTTATTGTTATTGTGGCTGTTTTTGACCATTTTTATTGTCATTGTGGCCTTTTTTGGTGATTTTTATTGTCATTGTGGCTGTTTTTGACCATTTTTTTGTCATTGTGTCCTGTTTTGGTGATTTTTATTGTCATTGTGGCTTTTTTTGGCCATTTTTAGCTATTTAAAATAAATTTAGTGTGAGCTAGTGTGAAAATATTTTTTGAGTTGGTAACACTCCCTGGGGCCCCTTAGAGTGTGGGAACCTGAGGCCTGTGCCTCATGTGCCTCAAAGTTAATACAGAACTGGTTTTAAGTTGCAAGATTTTCAGGAAAAGAGAAAAAATGTATCCTTAAATCGGAGGTTTCAATTTTTATTTAAAAAATAAATTTTTAAGTTTAATTGGTAAGTTGCAATTTTAAATTATTTGTTGATCATTGATTTTGTGATTCATCAAGAAAAGTAAGAAAAACTCAAACAAAACCATTTATGAAATGTGGGAAATGTTAATCAAATGTCATTGAGCAATTAAAAAGTGTTACATGAAGCAAAACAACAGGTTTGGTTAGTCACTCAATAGAAACCATCACGTGACCAACGTCTTTTGCCATGTTGGGGGTGATCAATTAAAAAATTGGAAAAGGGGGCGGTCAATGAATAATTTATTTCTCTTGGTTTTTGTAGGGCGGTGATCACTAAAAAAGTCCAAACATTGTAATTTGACCCCTCTACTAAAAACCTATTTTGATGGGGGAATTTAAAAAAACAGAAAAACGTTTTTTCTAGACATAATAAGGAGTAAATGTTGAAAATTTCAGCCCTCTAACTCCATTGGTGCAGCCTGTACACACAATTCATATATAGCCAGTCAGCCAGTCAGCCAGCGAGGCCAGACCAACTTGAAAACATATGTCCATACAGTATCGCCCATAAATAAGTACACCCCTACAACTATTTTATAGAAAGTTCATTTTCTTCTAAACCAAACACAGCAGGATTTTATTATTTCTAGTGGAACATTACACAATCAAAACAGATATTATCAGGTATTATTTATGACCAAACTCATCTTTGGACGGCAACATATTCATATTTTTGGCAAGTTTCAATGCTCTAGAGTTTGGTTATAAATAATACCAGATAATATCTGTTTTGATTGTGTAATGTTCCACTAAAAATAATAAAATCCTGCTATATTTGGTTTAGAAGAAAATTAAATTTCTATTAAAAAGTGATGGGGTGTATTTATTTATTGGCGATACAGTACATACATACATAGCCAGCCAGACCAACTCAAAAACTGAAGAAACCTATGTTGACAGTTTTTTGTGACAGTTTTGGTTGACGGTTTCTAATTCTAATTGCTTTTACAGAGAAATGAAAGAACATTTGAGAAGAAATATACGTTAGCCATTTTGGATAATCAATAATTGAATTCATCAAACAAAATATGATGACATCATTATTGTGTTATTATATCCGAAAAGCTGAAAAATTGTACTTCTAGTGTTACAATATAGATGAAATGGACACAGTCCCGTTAAATTATGGTAGGTGCATAGTATGTATGTATACATATGTGTGCATGTACTTAGTTACATATGTATGTAATTATATGTGTGTGTGTTTTGCTCCTTTCCCAGAGCTGGGAGAACAGGTCAGGATGCTTGATCTTTCGTAAGATATCAACTGCTCGTTCTAGTCTGGGTGTCTACACTTCTTTGAAGAATTGCCAGCTGGGCTTTAGTAATCTCTGAGTAGATATCTTAATTATTACAGACATTTGTGTTAGTATATATAATGGGTGTGTATGTTTGCGTTTCTGATGCCCACTATGCACAGTGTTGTTGTGTGTACAAATGTATCAAGAGGGTAAGCTTATATGTAGCATGTGCTGGTACATAAGTATGTGTGTGTTTGGATTGTAAAGAGGTATGAAAAGATAGGATCTTTTAGATATTAGTAAGTAAGTCCACCTCTGGCCAGCCTCGGGTCCAGAGGCAGGTAGCATCTCGCCTCTTAAAGGAGTTGACTAATATCTGAATTTTCACGATCGTTTGTTTTCTAATGAAAAACTAAATATGCAAAATGTCTGAGCTGCAAACTGAAACTCATCGTCCTATCTCTGGAGATATTAGGAAAACTAATGCCTCTTACAAAGAAGGATAAATAAACATCCATTTGTTTTAAAAGGAAGACTTTTGTGTTCTTCCTATTGAGAATGAATCAAGTTTTATCTTCACAGTTCTATAGTTCCTTCGGATTTTCGTTCCCAACTATCACTTTGTTCTCATCGACCCGTTTGAAAACACCACAGACTTTTCATTGAGGCTGCACATGCACAATATGCAGGTTCTAACGCAACACTAGCAATGTTAGCAAAATTGAAAAAAATTCCTGGATCCGCCCGAAAATGTAATCAATTGTTCCTAGGCCAAGCCTAACTCCTCTACAAAATGTCATTGAAATTCATAGAGAACTTTTGGAGATATTGTGTAGACATAGCTTTCTTTAGTTTTTAAGCTAGTCTAGCTGGCTATGTATGCATGTATCACATGTATGTATGCATGTATCACATGCATACAGGCCACACCAGTGGAGCTAGAGGGCTGATAAATTTCAACATTTACTCCTTATTATGTTTAAAACTAAATGTTTTTTTGTTTTTTGAAAATTCTTTCCCTAAATAGGGTTTTAGTGTGTGGGGGGGTTCAATTTACAATGAAAGTTCATGCTAAATTGGTCCCTTAGTTTGTGTTCAGCAGTGTTCACGGTTGTGTTGTGAAAATTTGGACTTTTTTAGTGATCACTGCTCAACAAACCTTAGCCCATTAACTAACCATTCGACAAAATGTCATTGAAATTCATAGTGATTAAAAGTGATTTTAGACGAAATTCCTCCCCAAATAGGTTTTTAGTGGGGGTTCAATGTGCAATATAAGTTTATGCTAAATTGATCACTAATTTGTGTCCGATTGTTTTTTGAAAATTTAGACTTTTTTAGTGATCACTGCCCAACAAAAGGCGAGGGAAGTAACTTATTCATGGATCCCCCTTTTTTCAATTAATCATCCCCAACACGGCATGCTGCCTAAAGACATTTGTCAGGTGACGGTTTCTATTGACCTGTATATGAGTAGCCTTATAACCCAATTGTACTGCAGTCAAATCTACTGCTTTATACTCAGCAGGAAGAAATAGATTTTTCTAAACACTTCAACTCATAATAGCAAAACTTGTTCAAGGTTTCCCTGCTGGGGGTCATGTGGCCTCTTATATCATCTTTTATTGATCCCTTTTCATGAACAAAATTTTATAGAATTTGAAAGAGTAAATAATTGAAATACAGAACAAAAAAGTTGGGAATAAAAAGCTATTCATCTGATATTTTCATTAACTGACTGGGAGGGGATGGGAATAAACATAGATAGAGAATACTTAAGCCACTTAAGAATCGCCAATGACATTTCCATGTTATCGGAAGCATCTGAAGAATTACAAAACATGTTAACTGATTTAAATAGAGAAAGTAAAAAAGTAGGCCTAAAGATGAACAGAACAAAGACAAAAGTAATGTTCAACAATAAAGTCCACCAAAACACCATAAAAATAGAAGGAGAGACTCTAGAAGAGGTCGATGAATACATCTATCTAGGACAGGTAATAAAGCTAGAGAAAGACCATGACTGCGAAATAAAATGACGTATAACGATAGGTTGGAAAGCATTTGGCATGAATAGAGACATTTTGAAGAGCACCTTGCCAATGTGCTTAAAGTGTAAAGTATACAACGGTTACATAATACCAGCCATGACTTATGGATGTGAAACATGGAAGTTAACAAAATGAGCTGAAAACCAACTCAGAATAGCACAGAGAGCCAAAGAAAGAGCAATGCTAGGGATAACTCTAAGAGATAGAAAAAGATCAACATGGATCAGAGAGAGGACTAGAGTGAAGGATATTATACAAATAATTAAACAGCAAAAGTAGAGATGGGCTGGTCATCTAGCAAGAAGAGGTGACAATAGATGTGGGAAAAGACTAACCGATTGGTGCCCATGGGACAGTAAACACAGTAGGAAAAGGCCAGATACAAGATGGAGGGACGAGATAGAAAAGTTTGCCAGTAAGACTTGGCAGAGGTTAGCACAATCTAGGTCGTCATGGAAGGAGATGGGAAAGGCCATGGTCCAGCAGTGGACTTATAATGGCTGTTGCTGCTGCTGATGATGATCGTAAACAGTTAAATAACTATTCTTGTCTGAATTTTGGTAGACAGGGTGTATTAATCATCATCATCAGCCCACTGAAAATAAACCTTTATGCATTTTGTCACTGCGAGTGACTTTATCAGAAGAAATTTGAACATTGCAGAGAAGTGCTACAATCCATGCTGGGTAGTAAAAATAAAATGAAATGAAGGGTGTTCTGTATGCTTGGGTGACCTGGTTTATTTGGCTGAAAGTTACTTATGGGGCTGGTGTGGTGTGGGTGTTTAGATTAAGTGGGTCTGTGTATGAGCTGTAAACTGGGTGGAGTTAGGGAGCAGGGTCTTTAGATTAAGTGGATTTTTTGTGTAGGCTGTTATATATATATATATATATTCCTATATATCAGTAGTATATTTTGGTGCCAAATTCCGAGTTGCTCCCCCTTGATTAGATGACCTATTTACTTTTTCAGAAATGGCCTTTTTGATACAGGGTTCCCAGATGCTATTTATATCGATGCTCGGTTCGCCAATTTGAACTCCATTCCATAAGGGCCTGTGTCCACCCCTCTCCCTCCATACATGGTCAGCCATGACAGATTTGAACATGTCATCACATGTCATGGCCTTCCTGTGTTCTTCAGATGTGATGTGTCTAGTCCAATACGAGCATGCATTCTAGAAGTTAAATAACTAATTTCACACTTACACCCCAAAACTATAAGCAATAATAATAAAGAAATCCAGAAAGATAAGGTTTATTTGCATTTATTGGCAAATATTTATTCTCTCTGATGTAAAATAAATTTTTTGCATGTATGAAGATGACATTTTATTTGAAAAAAAATTAAAAAATACAAAAATTTTAGTCCTTCAAAAACAAGTTTTTGGAAATCACACCTGGATAAACACACCTGGATAAACATCATACAAGGGAATGAAAATTTTAAGACCAAAAACAACCAAAACTGTCAACATAGGTTTCTTCAGTTTTCAAGTGAGTCTGGCTGGCTAATGTATTATACATACAGGCTGCACCAATGGAGCTAGAGGGCTGAAATTCTAAACATTTACTCCATATTATGCCAAATATATACATATATACGTATATGTATAAGCTAAGGGGTTATTGATTCTTAAATTCTGATATAAAAATTCAAATCTTAAATCAAGAGGAATAACTTTGAAATTGAACTTTGAAAATTCCCCCCAAAATAGGTTTTTAAGGGGGGTTCAATTTACAATGTAAGTTTATGCTAAATTGGTCACTTAGTTTGTGTCCAGCAGCGTTAGAACATTTTTTTAGTGATCACTCCCTAACAAAAGGCGAGAGAAGTAACTTATTCATTGATCACCCCTTTTTCCAATTTTTTTAATTGATTACCCTCAACACTGCATGCTGCAAAAAGATGTTGGTCACGTGACGGTTTCTATTAAGTGACTAACCAGACCCGTTTCTTTTCAAATTGGCTATTTTCATTTCATTGTAGTCGAACTGTATCTTATTCTCCTGAATTTTAGAATCGTTATATTCAGAATGGACACAAGGATTTCATGCACCCTGGGCGAGACTTGAAATTTGGGTTTGGAGTGTGTCCCTATAGCCTTTGTTGGAAGATTAGAGGCCTGCATGATCACTTTGTCACAAATTCGGGGCCTGCAACCCCCCAATAAAAATCATTCGGTACACTTCTGCATATACCTGGCAAAAGGTATAATTTTATTTTCTAGTTTGTTAAATATTTCTCACTGGCAATAATTTGATGGCTATGTAATTATTGTTTTAGTGTGAGATTTTGTGACGGGTTGTTGTTGTTGTTGTCGCTGGTTTTTCTTTATTTTCCTTCATAATTATTTATCTATCTATTTGTTCATAATTATCTATATATCTATCAATTTATCTATATGTTCATAACTATCACTCTCTCTATCTATCTGTTCATATCAATATATCTATCAATTCAAATCATTATTCGGACGATTGAACTCCTTCTTGTTGTTTGTGTTGTAAACACGATGTTTCAGCCAATCCATTCTTCGGCCTTCTTAAGGTGTAAAAACCAAGTGTTATGGGTTAATCAGAAGTTTTGTTTTTAAAGGGGTAACCCTTAAGGAGTTCAATCATCCGAAGAACCATTTGAATATTAATGACACTTCTCAAAACTATAGAAAATATCTATCTATCTGTTCATATCTATCTACCTATCAACCCTAGGTGACTGCCTAGGTCCACCTAATGGACAGGCCAGCCCAGGTTGTATTCAATGTATATTTATATTCATAGAATTGTTTCTGAAGATGACTGTGGTAGAGTCAAACCTATTGGAGTTTATCAAAAGTGTTTTTGCTTTTGAAAGAACTTTTTGTTTTTAAAACTTATGTAACTGGAACAGTTTCAAACCATCATTATTCAACAACTGATGGTCATCCACTTCTGGACTTTATTTCAAGGGACAAGTCACCACCCTTAAAAGACTTAAACCAGTTTTGGGCAGAAAGGTCAGATAATTTCCTTCCATACCCCCAAATTCTGCAAGCAGGTTCAGCGGCTTTTAGGCCCAGTTTAAAATAATGCCTCAAAATAGCCAGAATCTCAAAAGTTGTATCCGCCATTATGACATCTGATACAAAAGGTACAGCTGCTAAATATTGATAATGATATGATATATATAATAACAGTATTAACTAGTGCGGGTTTTGATATAGTAAGGTTAAGGTATTGATCTACAAATTAAGTATAAGCTGAAAACAAAAACACATTAAATTATAACTAGCATTCCAAGGGAAATTATGAATCACTGCCACTTATATATGCTTCTTTTTATCTTGTAAATTAAACAGTGTTGGTGGGCAGTGATCACTAAATAGTCCAAATTAACAAGTGAGAATGCTGCTGGGCACAAACTAAGAGATCAATTTGGCATAAACTTACATTGTAAATTGAACCCCCCACTAAAAACCTTAATGTTATTTATTCGTTTAATACTTTTGTACTGTAAATAAACTGTATAATTTCATTTGTTGATTTAATTATTTATGTACATCTTGATCAACATGTTATACCTTTCTGGAAAGCCCTATATCTAAGCTACAACATGTTAAAATTTCAGCTCTCTGGGTCTGTTTTTAAGGGTTTTAGACTCAAAGAACCAAACCAAAGCTAAATTCAAACAATAAAAGTTAGTGGTTAGCGGTAGCTTCCACTAAATGTTTAGCCGTTTAACATTATTGAAGCTAACTTTTTGAATTAGTGGATTAGCAGTTATCGAAGCTAACTTTTCGGTTAGCTGTGACCATCAGTGATGTAAATACATGCCAGCAAAACTCCAAATAGATTTTTGCATGAAAAACAAATTGCAAAGAACATATTCGACTGGTATTAGTGCCTTTGTTTGCTTTGTTGTTCTTTCTGATTTAGCTGTAGTTAGCCTGAACACGTTTGGTTCATAACTGTATTTAGTGTGTTAAGAAAAGAGACGGAATAAGAGACATGTGTTGCTCAGGGCTATTTCCTGTGATGAACTGAGCCTTCCCCGTTCCCACTTCCGGTCCACATTTCTGTGACCAGAAACGGAATGGGGACTGCAAGGAGCTTGCTTCGGCGTGTTTATTGATTTAACATACATATATGTTTGTTGTATGGATGTGAGGGAATCTGACAAAATGGTGGATGTGGTTAGACAATGTGGAAAAGAATACATATATATACATAAACATTACATATAGCTCTTTAGTTTCCATAAGACAAATTACAAAGAACATAGCTCTTTAATTTCCATAGATAACAATGGCTGACTCAACAATTTATACAACAGAATTAAATAAAGGTGTAAGTTAAGTAGTGCTGTCCCTAAGAAGAAGTGTGGTCCCTCCTACAGAGCTAGGAGTATTGATTTATTTTCGTAACCCATACTCCAATTACTGTAGACCCGAATTACAAGCATTTTATTAATTCATCTAAAACAATTGAAGGCCTTATAATGAAATGAATTCCAAGCAGTAATTAATCACTGCTACCCACAACACTGGTTTATTGCTTGGTTTAGATTATTCATGCGTTCAGACATTTATATGTATCGATGTATCTATCTTTGTATCCGGACTTTGCCCAGCCCTAACCAATCATAGTAGAAACTTGAAATTTTGCACACACACTCCCCTCAATGAGTAGGGAAAATATTATTTTATTTTTTTAAAATCTCCTCCCAAATAGATTTTTAGAGGGGGGTCTAATATGCAATGTAAGTTTATGCTAAATTGGTCCCTAGTTTGTGCCGCTTGTTTGTAAAAAAAATTCAGACCTTTTTTAGTGATCACAGACCAAAAAAAGACGAGAGAAGTAACTTATTCATTGATCACCCTTTTTTCCAACTTTTTAATTGATCACCCCCACCACACACACACACACACACACACACACACACACACACAGCATATATGGGTGGCAGTGATTCATAAATTCCCTTGGAATGCTAGTTATTAATTTATTAAAAAAACTCATTTTTGAATTATTATATTTTTGTATAGAGGGGGCCTGGGGCAAATGCCCCTCTCCCCCTTATAAATCCAGCACAATGCACACACCCACACACGTACACACACGCACCCACATACAAATATGTATAAAATAGATAGTTTGTGTACTTACTTGTTGCCTATCATCACATGACCACTGGTAAGTCAAATACTATTTCAGATAGATAAACATGTGACTTACCGCATGTCACATGACATAATTATTGACTTATATACTTATTTACTTACCGGTGCCATGTGTTTTATTTTTCCTTTCTTTTCAGGCCCTCAAGTGTAATAAAAGTGATGTGAAAAGAAACATATGAATTTTGTTAGAAACCATCAACCAAAACTGTCGATATAGGTTTCTTCAGTTTTTGAGTTGGTCTGGCTGGCTGGCTGGCTGGCTGGCTGCAACTGTCAACCAAAACTGTCAACATAGTTTTCTTCAGTTTTTAAGTTGGTCTGGCTGGCTGACTGCAACCGTCAACCAAACTGTATTATGTCTAGAAAGAACATTTTTTTGTTTGTTGAAAATTACCCCCCAAAATAGGCTTTTAGTGGCGGGGGGGTTCAATCTACTATGTCAGTTTATGCTAAATTGGTCCCTTAGTTGTTGTTGTGCCCAGACCTTTTTAGTGATCACCACCCAACAAAAGACGAGAGAAATAATTTATTCATTGATCACCCCCAACACAAAAGACATTGGCCAAGTGACAGTTTCTATTGAGTGATTAACCAGACCTATTCTTTTTTATTGTTTTTCTCTCTTTACTCATGTTAACCCTAAGCAAAGCCTTTCGGCCTCTTCTCACCAAAGGCTTACGAAAAAGAGAGTTATTAAGGCCGCAAAATTTAAGACCAGTAAAAACATATTTAAAATGGTTTATTGGTGTTAGAATTGTAAAAGTTGTAAAAACTAATACTAATGTTTAAATTGATAGGCTAAAAGAGCTATCAGCAGCAGCAGCAGCCACAGCAGCCACAGCAGCAGCAGCAGCAGCCACAGCAGCAGCAGCAGCAGCCTTTTAATGTCTGTCAGTGGACATAGACCTTTCCCAAGATGCACCAGACCTTCTCTCAATCATGGATGTCATGGAGGCAATATCTTCTGAAATTGTTTAAATAGAAACCGTCATATGACCAATTTCTTGCTTTTGCTAATAGATACTAAAAGACTAATTCTTGTAATTCTAAGAATTAGTATTTCAAGATTTTGTCAGAACCAAAAGTTTTCATGATTTTTCGGAACATTTTTCAATTTTAATGTTGTGCAAGTCATGAAGATTTATTTAAAAGTATTTGGAATTTTTAAAAATATTTCTTTTTTCTTAATTTTGCAAAAATGCTTTAAAAGTTTCTGAATTTCATGGGATAAATCTTTTAAAGTTTAATAATGGAGTAATTAAAATTGTTATATTTA
>VCCN01000136.1:140855-153296 GCA_006491835.1 Architeuthis dux
AAAATCCAACCCTTAACAAAATCTCTTTTGTTCACGGCCAGGCAGTTTTAAATGTGTTCAACAACTAACATTTTGCAACCCCCTTTTAACAAATATTGCATTCGCCCACCACGTGACTTGCACGCCAACTAACCAACACTATTTTGGAACTATTCAAAATCGTGCAAACAATAAGATTCTAAGAACTTGAAAATGACTGAATGCACAGTCAAAATGCTTGTTCCGATATATCATTTGGACGTTATTTATACAATTTGAATCCTAACATATGTTCTCTTGTGTGTAAACAAGAAAAATTAACGAAAAAGATGAAAAGGTTTCCCTTCATATATATGAAATCAAATGATGGAATATTTTATCTGACAGAATATGATAATTATAAAGACGTTTATTAGTTGATAATCTATATTTGCCCGACACTGGTGTGAGCGACTGCTAAACAATCGTAAATGTGAATTTATTTGTTTATTTATTAACATTTATGATTTAGGCTGCTCATTTAGCAGTCACTCACACCGGCAACGGGCAAAAATAGGTTCTCAACTAATAAATGTTTTTATAATTATCATATATATAGATATATGCTTTAGACATTTTAAAATTTAAGCAACACAAGTAGAAACCGTCAAGCAAAACTGGTTGGCTATCTGTGTACAGGCTGCACCAATCGAGAGCTGAAAATTTAAACATTTACTCCTTATTATATCTAGAAAAAACACATTCTTTGTTTTTATAAAATTCACCCATAAAATAGGTTTTTACATTGGGGTAAAAATTTGCAATGTAAGTTTATGCTAAATCCAGTTGAGAGAAGTAACTTATTGATTGATCACCCCCAACACGGCATGCTGCCAAAAGATATTGGTTCCTTAGACTGTGTCTGTCTTTTTTAGTAATCACGACCCAACAAAAGGCAAGAGAAATAATTTATTGATTGACCACCGTTTTTTAATTTATCACCCCCAACATGGCATGCTGCCAAAAAACATTGGTTATATGACAGTTTCTATTGGGTGATTAACCAGACCTGTTTCCAATATCCAACAGATGAAACTAAGTTAAACTTTCTATTTTAAATTTCCAAAATTGGAAAAAAAAAAAAAAGACTTCATCCAACAATAATAAAGCTTAATTTTAACTTTGTTTTTTCTTTTAAAATTTTGATTAAAATGTCTGAGCTAAATGTTTCATTCATTTTTTTTTTTATAGATCTCATAATGGATAACCTACTTTACCAGCAGGTCAATGGGTTATTACCAGTAATTGGGTTAGGTACAGGCCGTTCCAGCACTGCAAGTATATAGTTTCACAAGACTAACAACAAAGCTAGCCAAGACGTTATTGGTCCACCATTTGAATACACTGTGCGTGTGAGCAATTCGCACTATATGCAATGTTTGTTTGTTGAAAGTTTTTAATTAACAGAATCGATAGAAAAATTGTTTTTAAATTTATAAGGAAAATAATTTGAATATTAAACATATACAACATTGTCCTAAAATGTAGCTGTAAAAATTGGATTTCTGTAGTAGAAATCTTTGAAATTTGATTAAAAAAGAAAATCACTGTAAGATTAAAAATCTGTAACAAAATTAAATAGAAAAGACAAATGGTCCTAAAATTTAGCTATAAAAAAATTTACCATTTTTATTTCTGTAGTATAACATTATTTTAAAAATCTATACGAAAAATTATTATAAGTGGTTTTGTTTTGTTTATTAAAGTATGGATGTAATAGTAGTATAAATAGCATTAGGCAGGCGAAGAAGACAGGATTTTGTTCAACCGCTGTTTTCCCCCTTTCGTGTTATACTGATACGTATATCAGTATAAGACGAAGGGGGAAAGAGTTGTTTATTTCAAGCAGGCATTAAGAAGAATATTGACAAGGACTCATATTGTGAAAACAGTGTAATAGCATTTTATATAATAAATGACACAAACAGATTAGTGAGTACATATTGAGCTGGATTGTAAGCTTCATTTAGTAGCAAAGGAAACTGTAAAAGATTATCGTCATGGTCCTTAGATTCGGGAGCGGCGCTGGAACGGCCGTGCTGAAATGGCTGTGCTGAACCTGTAATAGCGTTGGAACAGCGTCACTTTAACAGTTGCATTTGCTATTATGTACCCAAGAGCAATATATTTGCAAATATATATATCCATTGGTGGCTTCTGTTTGTGTGTGTGTTTATATGTCTGTGCTACTATCATGCATAAAGACAAGGCCCATTGACCTAATTTTTGGCATGAAGACTCACAACAAATTCAGTTGTGATATAGGTCATGTTAAGTTGATCCCGGGGGTCATCAAGTTTATGCTTCAGAATGTAACATTTCTTCCATGTAAATCATGAAAAACAAAAAAAGATAAAAAGGAAATGACAGTTAAGGTCCATTGTTGGATATCGGTCTTCCTCAAGTAAGTGTAAGACTGGGGGTGGAGGGTGATGGGCCGTACCCTACCACGCTGGCCTATGACGTGTAGGCAGAGCGGGAAGAGATGGATACATGCCTTTTCCAAGGGCATTAGTGTAAAGCGAACACAAAGTCTTAGACAGCTCGACAATCACATTCTCCATGCAATTAACTGCTTGGCCACTCTGCACCTCCTGTGGAGATAAAACTGTCCTGAACAAATAATAAGTTGAACAAGGTGAAGTAACAAGCCGGGTTGCTGCAGGGTCAAACTCCACTCCTACTCTGAGTGAAGATGATTACTGTAACATTTGTATTGTGTATATGATAAATAAAACATTATGGAATCAAATAATAGATAATTTTTATATCTGACAGAATATGATAATTATAAAGACATTAGTTGGGAACCCATATTTGCTCGGCACCGGTGTGAATGACTGCTAAACAAGTGGCCTAAATCGTAAATGTAAATAAAGAGACAAGCGCTGTGAGGTTGTTCGTTTAGCAGTTGTTCACCCCAGTACTGAGCAAGTATGGGTTCCCAACTAATGTCTTTATAATTATCATATTCTGTCAGATATAAAAATTATCTATTATTTGATTTCATACTGTCGACAAAGGGGACCGCATTATATTTGTGCCCAAATACGAACGTGTAAGTAGAGGAGCCAGCAAAGTGTACGCTTTGTTAGCTCAGTGGGAAGAGCAGAGCCTGCATATAAGGTTGCTTCCAAGGTGGACGCGGGTTCAATTCCCACACAGAGCTTGTTTCTTTATTCACATTTATGATTTAGGCCGCTCATTTAGCAGTCGTTCACACCGGCACCGAGCAAATATGGGTTCCCCACTAATGTCTTTATAATTATCGTAAAAAAATTATAAAAATGGGCCAGCGAAGGCATTTTGACTGGCCTGCAAGCAAATATCAGTATACATGCTTACTTTTATGTTTTAAAGAATGAGTTTTTTATTCAAAAGATTCAAAAGATGCCTTGATTGAAATAAAATGTGACTAAATTGAGGTCTTTGATTAATGGCATCCTTGGTTAAGCAGAAATTGTTAATTATCATGAGTTATCCCCCTTAGGCAGAAGAGTTTTTATCCACTTCCGGGAAGTGGGCGCTGTTTTACATTCTGGTCAACGAGCAGCCTTATTGCATTGTGTTATTAGTAGACCAGAGAGATCGAGGAGACACGTGTCTGAATCGTTGACTGCAGTCATTTTATGAATAAAGGATCTGTGAGTACGTCTTCTGCTTGCATTTTTAATCTGTTAATATCTGTCATTAAACCAACCTTCAAAAGATTCCTTGATTGAAATAAAATGTGACTAAATTGAGGTCTTTGATTAATGGCGTCCTTGGTTAAGCAGAGATGATTTTCCTGTACGTGGTATTCATTGATTTGAGGCAAAATATAATTAGATGTATTTAAAAGGATAATTGCCATATCTCAAGCCCCTTTTTTATGGCATTTATCTGGACAACGTCCACTCATACGCAATCCAGCCCTCAGAGGCAAAAAGGTTGCCGACCCAATCCATTCTCCGGCCTTCTTCAGGTGTACTATCCGAATGTGATGGTGGTAAACAGACATTTTTTTCTCCCCAATGCCAGGAACACTTATAATGTAGGTATCGGGTGTTTTCCTTTCCTTTCCAGGCTTGGTTTCCATACATTGTGTCTGTTGAGTAGCAGAAGCCACATCGGGTTGAACTCCGCAATTATCTGACTTGTTGTGTTAATAACACAAACAACAAGAATGGTTCCAATTGTCCGAAGAACTCTTTGAATCTTAATGACCCTTGACCTTAAAACTATAGACAATATCTATATAAATCTTCTATTTGACAACATCTGTAAAAATTTCATGGGTCTTACTAGTACTAAAGTTTCAGCATATACAGTACCTGTCATAAGTATTTGAACAAACAGCCATTTTGCTTCTAATCACTTGTTTGAGAGTTAAAAACAGGAACATTATGCAAGAAGAACCAACTCTTTTTGCAATCAACATAACAAGGCATGCATTTAGTCGTGTTTTGTAGTTCTGAATGCTAAATTTCTGAAGAATGTTTTTTTAATAGAATTAAATTGTTAAATGAAAAAAAAGCAAGTTTTTTGTTTCTATCCTTCTAGAATTTTGTTCAGAATTGATCAAAGAGATTAAAAATGTGAACTCACATTGCTATTCCAAAATTTAATCTGTTATTCTTTTGTCTATTGCCCACCCTTCCAGAAAATCTGAACTTTTGGAGATATGTTGGGGACAGGAAAAAGAAATAGGCAACATTATGTATTTTGGACTTATAACCATGACGTAGGGGAGCTAAATGTGCATGGATCCACTCAAAAATTTAATCAGTTCTTCCTTTGCCTATTGTCCACCCTTCCAGAAAATTTGAATGACATTCATGTAGAACTTTTGGAGATATCTTGGGGACAGGAAAAAATGCAAACCAACAAACAGATGCGACCAAAAACTTTGTTGACAGAGGTAAACTAGAAAGCACTCAGAGAGGGCACAACTCTGCCAAAGCCATTATCACTAAAAACTGAATGAAGTAACTGGGAAGTAGGGGGAGGTAACTGTAAATAATTCCTGGATCCGCCTGAAAATTGAATCAATTCTCCCTGAGCCCGTGGCACACCATTCCGCAAATAGGCATTGAAATTCATTGAGAACTTTGAGATATTGTGTGGACATATAGCTATGATGCAAGGGAGGTAATTGTAAACAATTCCTGGATCTGCCCGAAAATTTAATCAATTCTCCCTAAGCCCGTGGCACACCATTCCGCAAATAGGCATTGAAATTCATTGAGAACTTTTGGAGATATTGTGTGGACAAATTTTGTTGGCAGTGATAGGCTAGTATAAAGGCTAAAAAATGAATTCTCCACAAATAGATGCTACCTGATTATATAAAAGATGCTCATAACCTACTCTAATAAAGAACAGTCGTATATATTTATCTGGACTATTCAACTGGCTGGGGGGGGGGGGTGCTGAAAAAATACTTCCTGTCCATTGTTTCAAATTACACTCTATTCCCAGTAAAAGAATTCAGTATTTTTTTCTATAAAAAACCCCATCTCAATCCAAATATATCTGAATTTATTCCACTGGAATTAACGAGTAGATCATATGAAAAAAAAAAAACAGACCAGGACAGACAGACATCATATAGCAATGATCAGCAAGCTAATATTGCTGGGCATTGTTAGAGGGTTCGATCCTCATCAGATCTCCCAGTATAGGTGGTCTGATATCAAGTCATGCTAAGTTAATATTACTTATATAATGAAGTGGGATTTTTTTTTTTTTGGTTTGCTGACCATAAAATACTCGACTCTCAGACTCAAGGGTAAAAACTTTGCTGATAAAAGTACCTCCTTGTGAAACTATGGACTCTTCAACTGAAACAAATTTGCTATTATTTCTCCTTAGAGAATAGTTACATAGAGATTCAAATATATCCATGAAATTTCTACGGGTATTAAACTAGTGAACAATAATATAGCATTGAAAATTACAATTATAAAAATAAATAAGTCCTTTGTATTAAGTGACCAGAATATTAAAATGAATCTTATGTTACATTTCTTTTTATTAGATGAAGTATTCATCAGCATCAGCCATTATAAGTCCACTGCTGGACAAAGGTCTTTCCCATCTCCTTCCCTGATGACCTAGATTGTGCTAACCTCTGCCATGTCTTACCGGCAAACTTTTCTATCTCGTCCCTCCATCTTGTGTCTGGTCTTTTCTTTTCTGTGTTTACTGTCCCATGGGCACCAGTCTTTTCCCCCATCTATTGTCATCTCTTCTTGCTAGGTGGCCAGCCCATCTCCACTTTTGCTGCTTAATTAGTTGTATATCTTTCACTATCTCTTATAGTTATTCCTAGTATTTCTTTTCCATGGATCTCTGTGCTATTCTAAGTTAGTTTTCAGCTTGTTTTATTAATTTCCATGTTTCGCATCCGTATGTCATGGCTGGTATTATGCAGCCGTTGTATTCTTTACGCTTTAGGCACATTGGCAAGGTACTCCTCAGAATGTCTCTATTCATACCAAATGTTTTTATTACCTCTCCTAGGTAGATGTATCCATCGACCTCTTCTAGAATCTCACCTGAGGCAATGGGAGTTGCAAGCTTATAAAATAGAAAGGGTCAAGTCAATGAAATTTCATGTAACTAAATATAGCAAGAGTGATAAAAATGTTCTGGAGAGGAAATGGGTGCCGGCAGGTCATAAATCTCTGCACCATGATAAGGTCTCCAAAGAGATTGACATAAAGCTTGGGAAAATAAAATATTTGGTGAAAAAAATTATAAAGATGGATGCTACCAGTTATAATATACCTCATGATGAACATAGAGTCATTGAAGGAAGGATTGAAGTTTCTGGTTGAAAGTGGCTCTGTTACAGTAAGATTGTGAAACTAGTGATTTAGTGAAATCCCTAGGGATTCTGTGAAATCCCTTGACATTTCAGTAATTTCCTGAAATTCCTAGTTTCACAATCAGTGTAGTAATGGTTAACAAGCTGTTAATGCTGACCATTACTACTGTAATGAGTTCGATCCTCACTGGGTGCCCCACTACCATGGCCATGTGTCAAACTAAGCTAAATTTAGTAAATATCAAGTATTATTCTGCTTCAGTATTTATAGTGTATATATATAGCTTAGTTTGACACAAGGGCATTGTAGTTAGGCCCCAGTGAGGATCAAACTCATTACAGTAGTAATGGTCACCATTACAAGCTTGTTAACCATTACACTGATTGTGAAACTAGGGATTTCATGAAATCACTGAAATGTTCTGGAATTTCACGATCACAGTCTTACTGCAACAATTCCATTTGATCTGCTGTGAATATAATTCAAGATGTCAGCAGATTATGTCAAACATTTCGTCTGGTGTTGTTGAGTTTTGTTTGTTTATGTCTTAACAAAGACGAGACAAAGTCAGAGAGTTATTCCCCATTTCATGTCAATTTTTTCAGATTTTTTCTTCCTTTTTTTTTCTTGGATTTTTCCATAGATTTTCTTTTTACTTTCCGGTACATTTCAATAATAACTTTTTAAATTAATAATAGTTATTATTACACAAAATAATATTTTTTCCCTTTTCGGAAAAATATGAGCAATTTAAAATAGTTTTAATTGCTTACAAAGTACAATATTTATATCTTTCTTTTTGAAATTCAATATGTTCTTATTTTAATAACAGTAACTGACACTATATGTATACCTTGATTAGAGCGATTAATTTGTTCTAAAGGTTTTTGTACTGTTCTAAACTGCACTGTTCTTCTTATTATAATTTAATGTGTTTCTTTTTCAGCTTATACTTGGTTACATTTGTACAGCAATACCTTAACTGTACTACATCAAAACCCACACTAATCAAAACCACACTCTTCAAATTACTGTACTTAGTTACATTAATTTGTACAGCAATACTTTAACCGTACTACATCAAAACCCACACCATCCAAGGTATTGCTGTATTTCCTAAAAATCAAAATTCTCTTGTGGGTAAAAAGAGACAAATCTCTTTGAGAGTCCAAAACCTTTCTTATAAATATTTTCATCCCTATTCAATGTAAATAGTGACTAGCTGAACCTGTAGAAATTCCATGGGTGTTATCAATTATCTCATGCCTCTGCTCTTCTTTCTCACCCTTTTGCCTGTATTTTCTCATCCTCTCCCTTATCCCTTCCAATCTTTGTTGACCGTCCATGTTTTTATCCAGATGTTATACAAACATTAGTTTCATAGGCAATTGTTTTCCTACTCCCTCAGTAAACTAGCTTTCTGTTCTGCCCTTTCTCTCCCTACCCTTTCACTTATGTTATTACTGAAAGTCTAAGAATGGAACGCAGGTAGGAACGAGCAGAATAATATTATAGATGTTCCACTTTTTCTTTCTTTAAAAATGTGGTTAAGTCAGGTTAGTCACTCAATAGAAACTGTCATGCAACCAACATCTTTTGACAGCATGCTGTATTAGGGGTGATCAATTACAAAATTGGAAAAGGGGTTGATCAATAAATAAGTTACTTCTCTTGCCTTTTGTTTGGCAGTGATCACTGAAAAAAGTCCAAATTTAAAAAAATAAAAAAAAACAATGCTGCCAGACACAAACTAAGGACCAATTTAGCATAACCTTACATTGCAAATTGACCCCCCCCCCCACTAAAAACATATTTATGGGGGGGAATTTTAAGAAAGCAAAAAAATGCTTTTTCTAGACATAATAAGCGGCCTGTATGCATAATACATAGCCAGCCAGAACAACTTAAAAACTGAAGAAACTTACATTGACAATTTTGATTGAAGATTTCTAGTAGAAAGGATAGGAAAGAATTCTCTCGAAATTCATGGCTGAAGATTGAGACAATGTTGGGTTTATCTACCAAGCAGATACAAAAGAAAATGAGAAATAAAAAGGAGTTCATATTTTTTATATGCCAACGTTTCCAGCATATTTGAATGAATAGCTTGGCTTCACGAACAAAGATTTTTGAAAAGGGTTTTCCACAGCAGAAGGACCATAAATGGTGTGGCCTCTGTGCAGAATAACCCCCCAGCCTGAGCAATGAAGTTTTAAGGTGAAGTGTGACTTTCCCAGGGACGACCCCACCCATTAAACCAAGGGTTTACATCCTATGGATCACCAGAGTGACGCGAATAGGAGCAGAGTCCATAGGTCATAGGTTTGACAGGAGTATCCTTCTCCTGGCAGATGCCCGAGCTGGCTATGGAGGTCTACCACCCCTTTGTGTGAATGTTCCGACATCAGCATATGTAAAGACACTCTAAAGGCACCAAGTATCTAAATAAGGAAACATGATGATGGAGCCCTTTAGCACTGTAAAGCTGTCCACCTGTCTGTCCAATATAAGCTACAATGATGGGTTTCCAAGGATCGTTCGAGAAATGTAGCGACTACTATGCAGAGATTACTATATAGAGTACAAACATGGGATATGAATTAGATTAGTCCTTTAAATATTCAAACAAAGTCCCACGAACCATAACAAACACAATGCCAATATCGGATTTTTGTACAATATTTAAAATATATAGCCCATGTAACAAGACTACCTAATTTTTCCACTGAATCTATGATACACTTCAGATGCCAAAAATCATAGTTTTGGTAAACTGTTGGGTTTATCTACCATGCAGATACAGAAGAAAATGAGAAATAAAAAGTTCATGTTTTTGATAAGCCAAAGTTATCAGCATATGTAAAGACACTCTAAAGCAGGCATGGGCAATCTTTTTCGAGCAGCGGGCCGCACAAGATATTGCTAATCATAAACCGGGCCACAAATTCACTGTCAGAATAATTTTTAGAATGTTATGAACTGTTTTGCTAACGACTAACTTGCATGCACCATTTAGCTGAGCTCTGTTTGCCTTTTAGAAAAAAGCGTATTTAGGCTACCGATCTGTTTCTTTAGTGTTTCAATTTTAAGCTTTCTGATATCTCCTTTAAATTTATCATACCCGGAATGTTTAGTTGTGTAATGACGCTTAACGTTAAATTCTTTAAATGCAGAGTGGGATTCAGAACATATTAGACACTGTGGTCTTTTATTTTTACTTAAAAAGAGAAGTAATCATTTGTCCACTTATCCTGGAATTTTCTCATTTCTTCAAAGAAGGTTCCCTTTTTCTTAGATGAAATTATTTTAATAAAATGTTATTTTCCTCATGGAATTAGGCGTGCCATTCAGAAAGTCAAAGGGGCTGCATGTGGCCCGTGGGCTGCAGTTTGCCCATGGCTGATCTAAAGGCACAAAGTGTCTAAAAATGAGGAAATATGATAATAGAAAAAGAGTAAAGAAGGGACTATAGAAAACAAGACTGGTTCCCCGTATATCATCATATTCTTTTGCAAGTGAATTGTCACAACTCCATCAATGGTTCCTACTGTAAAGTGACACTTAAAGATCAATAAGCTGTTGATTTTGCTTTTGACTATTGATGACACAGCGATCTCAAATTTACTTGTTAGATTGTTGTAATTGGAGACTTTGGTTTGCAAGGCCTGATTGTAAGTAATTGGAGTTGGGAAAATTGAGATCATTTCTAGAGATCGATCGCTCTTTATTTTCCTTTTTCATTTAAGGAAAGGAAAACAAACTAGCATTTAATGAAACAGGTCTGGTTACTCACTCAATAAAAACCATCATGTGACCAACTTTCTTAAGCAGCATGCCGTGTTAGGGGTGATCAATTAAAAAATTTGAAAAAGAGATGATCAATGAATAAGTTACTTCTCTCGCCTTTTGTTGGGCAGTGATCACTGGAAAAAGTCCAAAATTAAAAAAAAAAAAAAAAAAAAAAAAACATGAATGCTGTCAGATACAAACTAGGGAACTATTTAGCATAAACTTACATTGTAAATTAAACCTCCCTAAAAACCTAGTTTAAATTTTCAGTCCTCTAATTTGATTGGTGTGCCTGTATACGTGATACATAGATATCCAGCCAGACCAACTTAAATACTGAAGAAACCTATGTTGACAGATTTGGTGGACGGTTTCTAAAAACATTAAAAAAAATGTAGAAGAGAAAGATTTTAAAAAACAAAAACTTTCCTTTGTCGGAGGGGGGGGGGAGCTCCTTGAAAGGCTCCCTCCAACATTTAGTGAGATTTAATGAAAAAGGAACATTTGCAACAGACATTTTTGTGCTGGTGTACATATTTGTATTTATATCAAATAGAGTTGAATTTTATGGACCAACTCATTTTCTTTGTCTCCCCATGCTGGCAAATTCAACACAAGGTCTCTTTTAGGGTGAGGTCCTGCACACGAACGTGCAGGCAGAGAAGGGGGTTCCCATGACTAATGTTATGCGGACCTTGGGGCAAGCTGGTCAGTGGTCACAGGATGAATCCTGAGCATGCTGGACGAATCCCGGCCAAGGGCCCGCTCATTTTCTCGGACAGAAGGCTTCGATATCTTGTGTAACCTCTCAGGACGAATCCTGTGCATGTGACAAGGACCCCAGGATATATCCCAGGCAGTGTTTCTCTGAACTTCGAAGTGGGGGGAGAATCCCAAATCCCTGTCACCGAGACAAATGACACGATGACCGAGATAAGGTTAGGGTAGGGAATCCCACGTCCCCGTGACTAGAGACCTAAGGGGGGAGAATCCCACATCCCTGTTGCTGAGAGAAATGCCACGAGAACCTGGGATGGGTCCAAAAGCCCCTCAGGATGGATCCCGAGTGTGCTAATGGGGATTGCGACCAGCTGACGAAGATATCCTGTGCAATTTCTCCCAGGTATCCGAAGATACCCGAGCATGCCACAGGACCCCCGACTCTGAGGCCATGGCGGTCTCGAAGCGCAGATAATTCACTTCGATCTTAGCATGTTATCAGTCGCAGCCAAGATATCCTGTACAACTTCTCCCAGGACGATACCCGAGCATGCCACAGGACCCCATACGGGCCGTGTTTCTCCAAACCTCGAGGCCATGGCGGTTTGAAGAACAGATACTACACTTTGATCTTAGCCAAAAGCATGAAAAGGGAGAAATGACCGACTTATAGGAACATGTTTATATGCGTATATAACCTGTGTGTTTAAGCTATATGTCAGTTCAGTATGTTTTACCAATCTCCTTTTGAATCTGTTTTATATAATAGTCGAGTGATATATTAAAATATATTTTGTTCCACTTTGTGCAGAGCATGAATAAAGTTCATTAATGTCATTAGCGTCACACGGAGCAGGAAGGGAAGACCACCTCATCTCTTAAAGTAGAACCCGTCTGAAAAACTGTTAAACAAGATGGAAGAAAAACGTCATTCAAATAAGAGACCAGATGAAAATGAAGCAGTTTTTTAGTATTTGAGTTTATTAATAAACGCTACCCACCACAGACCGGTTTTATTCACTGTTGCTGGGTTTAGGTTATTCATCTGTCCTGACATTTATATCTATCCAGACTTTGCCCAGCCCTAACCATTCATAGTAGA
>VCCN01000136.1:248799-263190 GCA_006491835.1 Architeuthis dux
CCCCACTATTGTGGAATAGTCAACTGTAGACACCCCTGCTAAATGTATTTTTGATTGAAAAACTTATCACTGATTTGAAGGTTAAAATAAAGATTAAATCTTACCTGTTGTTGTCCGTAAGGTTGATTCATCTGTCCTGGTCGAACTTGCCCAGCACCCATCATGTATCGCTGAGAATTTGGTGAAAATTGTTGATTATTATACTGTGATGGCTGCTGAGGAAAATTTGGAGGAATACCTGAGGCTCGTCTTTGTTGTGGCATTTCACTCATATTTCCACCTCCCTGCTGGAAAAGAAATGTATGAATATGAAAGAATTGTAAACAAAGACAATAAAAAGTAAAAGCTCTATTGCTTACCTGGTTATGCCACATTAATGGTATATGTAAATCATCTAAATTCAGAAGTTTTTAAATTTACAACAATAACATGACTTTAAAACATAAGCTGTTGTGAACACCATCTTGCTGAGCAACAGAACTTAAAGCATTTGAAACACGGGTACTAAATTTGTGAATTCTCTGAAAAGAGGGATCCTAAAAGATTTAAGCCACAACTGAATGTAAACAAGAACTAGTTTAACAAATAGTGAAAACAAAGAATATTAGATTAAATATTAAATGCAGTGTTGAATAAAGCTCCATTTTAAATAAGGTTTTTGAGTTCAGCTATTAATTAAGGAAATTGAATCAATAAAAAAACATAAGATGGAAAATTTAAAGAGGTATTCTCCTTAATCTAGGCTTATTTCAAGCAATATCTTCTACACAAGACTAAGGAAAGAAATATAGCACAAAGCCTAATTACATCTGTGATGTACTGAACATGGTTTCAAATCCTTAAATGTTCACCATTTAAGATTAGCATATTCAACATTTCAAATAAAACATTATGGGGGAGGGGGGTGATGTTTCATCAATTCTGAAGAAAGTTAAATGGTGATATGACAAAATAAGTTGCAAAATTATCTTTTCAAATTAAGGCAGACCTAAAAAGACAAAACATATCGCACGAGAATGCAAGGTATTTTAGTTGTCTAAAAAAGACATCTTCAAATGTTCATTATATAAAGGATGTGGATTCTACAGGTATGATATTTGATAATTAGCAGGGGTGATCCAAGAAGGAGGAATTAGACAAAGATGTCAAATAATAAAAATGTTTTACAATCCATCAAAACTAAAGAATAATTATCAGTAGTTATTTTTAATTTAAATATTTCATTAAGTGGTTTGATGCAAAAATCTCCTAGGGATTATTTGGGGGGTGGGGTGATTTGTTTATGTTTTTGTTTACAAGTTAGGTTAGATCATAAAGTAGCTTACTAATTTGTTTTCCTATTTACAAATTTCATACATTATGACATCATTTTGTATATTAACGAAAAGTTAATTCAAATATATCGAATTATTAAATAATTGTTTGTCGATAAAGACTAAATATGTAAGAATTATAGCATGTAGTACTGCTCTGTTCAATTAAATAATAGCTTCTAATTAACAAGGGAGCTAACTTATTCCCCAAGACTTGACTAGTAATTGTAATTGAAAATTGGATATGGCTTCCTTCCACTGCTTACAGAAATTAGAACATGTGCTCACCACTTTGCTATCAAAATAAACAAAGGACAATAAACCAGACAGATCAACAAAGAGAAAATATATTAGATGGATGCTCTCAAAGATCAAACCAGTATAGCTTATATATATAAAAATATAGAGAACCCAAAACCTTATTTATAAAGGTTAGGAAAAGTTTTGGTTTTCATTTAATGTACGAAAGATCAATTTTGAAAAAAATTGAAATTTTTTTTTTTTATAAATGAAATGCTCTATAAACAAATTTTGTACTGATGCATTTCACAAAACATGAATGGCAAATATAGATAAATACTAACTTCAAGGTAATTTTGGTTTACTATTAATTTAAAAAATATATACGATAAAATATTTAGAATTTCAGAGGGAGGCAACTCATATTTAGAGACAATGATTTAAAATGGTCAAATTTAGTTGAGAAGTTTAATAGTGAAATCATTTTCTAAGATCATTTGGGGATTCTTAAATTGTTCCCATGATGGCTAAGCTCATTTTACTATATGAAATGGCAATACAATAGTTTAACAATTGAAAATTCATTAGGTTACTGAATATTTTTCAGTGAATTTTCAAAATTTTATTCTTTCCTTAAAAAAAAAAAAAATATTAAAAAAAACTAACAGAGAAAAACCCCAAGATAGAAGTTAGTTTTATCAAGAATTTAAAATGTTAATGTGTTGAGCACAAAAACATTTTAGAGCAACCAGCCCTAAATTTGTGCATAACTACACAATAAATTTTGATGGCATACAAAGAATTTCTTTTTAAAAACTATAAATTTCACACCTTGTCAAATAACGGATTTAGGTGGAGTAACTAATGTGATTCTTTAGTTTATTTTGACAGCCTAAGATTATTTCTTTCAACTTTTACCAAAACTAACCCTTCCAAAATCCCTAAAAAGCCTATAAAACACAATTTCCTATATGAATCTCAGAATAGGAAACTGAGGTTACGAATTCATAATGTAATGAATAATGTTATAATGAAAAGTAAAACCTTTTTATTTTAGAATTTCTCTGGAATACGTTTGCTACATTTATTCAATATTGGGAAGAGATATCATTTTGATAACTTCTCGAATTATATAAATTTTATGAGCGATTAAAAGTTAGATATATTAAAAAACCAGCAAAGGCCGATTTCAGAACAAAAAGACTTCCATGGACTACGATGGCGACGACTCTAGCAATTTTTAGCCTTTGAATATTTCACAGATTACTCTACAAAATGAATCAGTTTTACACAGTGAAATAAGGAGGGTGGGTTTTATTATCCATTTTTTAATTATAAACATAAAAGAAAAGTAGTAAAATGTTTAAATAATGAGAGAGATGTATAAAAATAGTTAAACTGAAAGCGAAATGGGTCATAGCTTGGGAGGAAGGAAGTAGAAGAGAGCTGCTTTGAAATGGACGATAAATATCAAAGCAGAGACAAAGCGCTTGTTTCAACAAACGTCGATTCGAGAAGAAAGTTTCAACAAAAATATATTATGAGAAGATATAAAGTTTATACAGATATCTAAAAGCAATGTAGAAATAAGTAGGCAGTCGTCAGCGAGTGAAATAGTTGGATTTAGCCATATTAGAATGAAGTGAGTCGTTCTCGAGTTGAACAGCAATGGAAGAAAGGAGGGAAAATTGCTGCTGCTCTCGCTCTGTCATCTGACATTATTGTTCAAATAACGGACAAGAAATAGCATTTTGAGGCGAAACTTTGAAGATAAAATAGATTTAATAGGATATATACACAATTTTCGTTCTGTTTTATTAATAATAAAAGCTGAAATAATGAGTTAAGTAAAAAAAATAGCCAGATCTGGTGGAGCTGTGTGCCTCGCTTATAACGTCTGCCATTAGAAATCACCCATCATGGCCGGATTCAGTTATTTAAACGAGAGCGAATCTTGTTTGAATATAAACGATAGTTATATACTTTTAGAGAATGAATAACACACGGGAAGTTATATAAAATGTTTTATTAATGGTCTTTCTTATATAATTATAATGCAGAGAAACATTGTTGGAGAAACGGTTGTATAAATCGATCTTTGTGCTAATGTAGAAGTAGTAGTAGCAGCAGCACCAAGTATAAACTGAACGACCGAGAAGGGAAGCCAATCTAGAAAAGACAGTTTATATTTATTTATTTATGTTCAGCCAAATATATTCAAGTGTACACATACACGTGCGATATTATCTACGAGGGTCAATACAGTATTAGTATACTAGAAGATAATTATCTCACGATTCGGCCAACCTTTAAATGAAAGAGGGCGTTATCATGGAAGAGGGGAATTGCTTTTCTAAAATATGGAAAAGGAGACAATAACTTCAGACCAGATGGGGAATAATGAATCGGGTTTTAGAGTTGGTTTTTCATTATTATAGAAACAGAAAAAGTAATTTTATAGTAAAATACAATCTACCCCCAAAAAGAAGGTTTATTATTATGGTTATTATTCTTTAAAAGAAATCTGTTCATTGAAATAATGAGAATATGAAGTAGTAGCTCCCTTCTCTTTCTGGTCAGCAAACAATGAAGTAGTAAGGAGAAGCTCTCTGTGCCGTCATCACAAAACGTTCGTTGGAACTGTTAGAAGAAGACTATTTTAAATATTTGACACTATCTTACATTGATAATTAAATAATTTACCCCTGGGAAACATTTCAAAAGGTTTATTTTTGTAAAATTACAATAGTATTTCACTAAGCCAACATTTAACACAAGTTGGTAGGTATATGAATACCTAGAAATGCTCATTCTTTGCGTTTAAAAATGGTAAAAAAAGAAATATAGAAATCTTTATTGAATTTTAAATCAGTAAAAGAATTTTTACATTATCAATGTTCATATATAAAAATTCTAGTTTCATTTCTCTTTGTATGACAAAAATATAATGGTTTTCTTTTGAGCAAACATTTTTAAATTTAAATGATAAAAAAAATTTTAAATGCCAAAAAACAAAAGGGTTTTTTTTTTTTTTTTAAATTTAGACATTCGTTTTTAGTTTTCTGAAATGAATATATGAGATGGTTTTACTGAGCCAATTGATGGTTACTGAAGAAAGTAAAGTTAATAAGTGTGAACAATAAAATATGTTGTTATCATGATCCGTGTCGGTCTTGATTGGCACACACATTGGCCCTCCTGACATCTAGAATGAATAGGTGAAGGTGAGAAAAAAAGCACATGGCTAATCAACATAAAGAAGAAAGCAAGTAAACAATAACTGAAAATTGTGACTTAGGTAAATTCTAAGTTAGGACTCATCAAAGGAGGGAAAAGAGAAGGAAACATCAGTGAGAAGATTTTTACTTTCTTTTAGAAGGAGACATCTCCAACAATAAATACCATTGTTCAGATATGACACAAAAGAGCAGAAATAAATACCTAAAATTAATAAAAAATATAAACAAATTTGAATGAATAAAAATGTAGGGGGGTGGGGGGAAACTATGCAAGTCATCATTTTTATAACATTATCAAGTTTTCATTATCATTTTAAACATTTGCTATGACAGATGAGAATAGACATCTAAACAGCATAGACACAATGTAAATGAGTTATAAATAATAATAATAATATAATAATGCGATTGAAGATGTAAATAAATTTCAACAAAGATATACATTTAAAAACAGATACACCATATCTTTTGAATTGAAAGATTACAAAATCCAGAGTATTAAAATATTATAATGAACAGAAATGTTTACTCAAAATCAGATTCAAAATGTTGCATTTATAATGATGGAGAGCTACTTCCATTATTATAACACCTTTTTCTGCATTTAATGTAGTGTTTACTATAAAATATCTTAAAAAACAAAGTTAATTATTGACAAGATGAATGAAAAACGAACTAACAAAAGCATCTTAAGCGAATCATAATAAAATGACAGATAAATTATATTTTTACCATAATATACAATGATATATAAGTAAAAAAAAAAAAAAACCCTAAGCAAAAATGACAAATTATATGAAGCCTGAAGTAAATAAATAGGATTGATTTTTATCTTAAAAACAAAACAAAAATGCTTTCTCTTTGATGTCACTTTCAACATCACAAAATGGAAGCCAGAGTAAATAAAAAAAATATGTAAAAACTGATAAAATAAACGTAGATCTTTTATTAACTAATTATTAAATTCAAAAGAAACCTTTCTTTTAAAAATCAAAAACAAAAACAAAAAGTAAACATGGTTTAACTAGTATGGCGTAGGTTTAAAAAGATGTACATTAAGATCTTAAAACGAAGGAGTGGGTTTATTTTGTTACTTTTCAAATATATAAAAAACCAACAAGTGGTAGGTAAATTAAATATATAAAATAGATTGAATATACATTATAATAGATAAAATTATAATAAAATTAAATAAATAAATAACCGTATATATATATGTGTGTATGTATGTGTGATTGGTACCTGATTTCTGAAAGCTTGGCATCCGGATATGTTTGCCCCCTGAGCTTGAGGAAAAGCATTCATTCCGCCGGTTCTTTGATGAGGACCCCAAGCCTGTTGCATAGGGTAACCAGCCATATCAGTGGGAACCTTTTGTGAAGGCCCATAATCCGAGAAACTATTCGGATATCTCTGAGCTGAATTCGGAGACTGTAAGAGCTGATTGAGTGTTGGTGTTGGTCCGCTCTGTTGAGAAATACTCTGACCCGACATTAGTCTTGTTTGGGCAGGATTGTATGAAGGTGGCATCATTCCCATGGCGGGTGCCCCCATCCCTGGTCGCATTGGGTTCATTCCAGGCTTGGGACCACCAGAAAATCCACTTCTACTGTGAGGTGGTAAATACTGTCCGTGGTACTGAGAGCTTTGGTTAGGGAACTCCGAACTTCCTGGCATAGGTAGACCGCCATGTTGCTCTCCCATGCCGTAACTTCCCCTGCCGTACATACCAAATCCAGGCATTTGGGGAGGGTGAATATTCTCATTCATTCGACCATAATTATCCGAACTAACTCCTCCATCTCCAGAAGTTTGAGGATAATTGTTGGAATCGGAATTTACATGAGAACTATCCAACGAAGGAGGATAATCATTTTGCTCTGGGTTCATGTTTTGCTGTCCTCCATCTTGGAAAGAGTCCATTGTGTTCGTATCTGAGACCTGACTGGGCGATCGTAGCTTCGCTGTGGTCACCGCGCGGTCTAGTCCATCTTCAGAGTTGATATTTTCCATCTCAGACCAGTAAATCCAGTCTCAAGTACTTCCAAGCGACTTAGATTCCAAGAATTTCGTCTCTTTCTCGGCCACAATGACAGCTAGCCCAGGCATAATGGAGCACACACACACCCTGGTGAGAAAAATCACTAGAACGACCTCTAGCCGACATCCAACAATTATCCAGAAGAAGAAAAAACGATGCTTATTCTTTAAATCTCTCCGATGGGTTGTCTTTTCTTTTTTTTGAAAAAAAAAAAAAAGAAAAAAAATATTTTTTTGACACACGTGTTTTTGTGATGGGCTTAAAGAATTTGGGGGAGAAGGGAAAAAAAAAACTTTCAGTCGTCGAGCAGCATGGTCTTATACACACAGCTATTATATGGCATACTTCACTAAGCGGGAATCTAACAGCAATCTAAATTCATACGCAATAAGCTTTTTTTTTTTTCGCCTTCACATATCGTAGTCCTCGTATTCTTTTAAATCAACATAAGGATATGTTAAATCCCCATGCTATGCCAAGGGGCATACTTTGCCCAAAATTCATGCTCCTCGTCGCTAACTACAATAAAATCGGGAATTCTTTTTTTTCTTTAGTCGTAGCAATCGTGTTCCCTGAGCGCAAGAACATAAATTCCGGGTTGTGACGCGTCTAAGGCATTCTTTTCAAAATCTGCCGTTTCAATTAGCTGGTACTATTTCCTCCCTCCACAAAACGATAGTCAACTCGATCGACAAGATTCCCAGCAATTTTAAACCGAGCAAGTCCATCGTAAACGAACGGGGCGAATTGTCCACATTTCTGCGAATTTTTACTCCTTGCAAAATGTCTACGAAAAATGCATATGACGAGCTGGCGCTAAAATCGATTGTCGGTTTTACGGAGGAGGGAAACGTACCAGCCCATATTTGCCGAAGGGTTTTCGCACTGACGTCAGCACTGGGCCAAGTCTGATATTATTGAGCACGCAATTATGTTCATTCGCCTTTTTTTTTCTCCTTCATTCGACGAACCAGTCCTACTTAGAAGATGATCGTGACTAGTTCGGCTTTTGCAAAAAATGATTCCAGAAATTAGGATTATTTCAGGAAAATAGTTGATTTTAACAAAGATGGGGGTGTGATGATAAAAGCCTGAGAGAGGGAGGAAGTGAAAGAGTAAAGACTTATTGAGAGGGGGGGAGAGGAAGTTTATATATTTAGACAGAGAGAGAAGGAAGATAGGTTTTTAGAGAGAGTGTGAAATTGAGTCCGTACATTTAGAGAGGAATAAACGAACAAAAAGAGAGTACGTAGCTGGTTTTTAACAAAGAAAAGATTGCAATTTTATAGGCAGACGAAATAAGAATGAAGATATTCGGCGTGTATTTTTATAATCAGAAGAGAGAAAAAGAGGAAGTTGATGGTCAATAAAGAGTGGACGTAAAATGTGTAGGTTAATTGAGAGAGAGAGAGCGTTTGTGTGTATATAAGTTTAGAGAGAGGGAGTAGAAAAAGAAAGTAAGGGTATGGCTTTATATAGAGAGGAGGAAGGAGGGAGATAGTGATGTTGTCGGCTGTTCTGTTAAATGCGTTGTCCGCCCTCTGCTTGCCTCTCGATGTTGGCCAAGATTGACAGAACAGAAAAAAGTAGCAGCAGCAGCAGTCGACACGACACACAAGAAGTCCTTTCTCTAACCAAACAGGTTTCTAGTAATGCTGGCTGCCAGAGTTCACGGGGAGACAACTAGAAATATAGAGATATAAATAAGGAGAATAACAACAATTTTCATTCCCTTTATATAAAAAAAAATATATCACTTCTACAATTCAAATATCCATGTAAAAAGAAAACTAGAAACCTTTCGATAGGCATAAGAGAAATCATAGAGATGGTATCTGTTTTTAAAAAATAGACAAAGATTTGTGAGAAAACAATATTTGCTATTCCCAATGTATGGTTAGTTAGTATTAGTTTGTTTAACACTACATTGAAATGCATAGTCGAAATAGACCCAGTTTTAATTCGACCAGAAACATTTTTCTAAAATATTGTGGTAAAAAGGAACTAAGATATTTAGAGTAATGATAATATTTTACACATATTTTTTTTAATTTCTTAATTAACCCTTTCAAATATCAACATAGGAAAATTACATATAACATCCTTCTTGAAAACAACTAGAACATTTTTTATTTTTCTAAGAAAAAACCCAATTGATAAAAATACATACTATCTTTATTTTAATAATGCTTGGTTCCTATTGAATCTCTTTAAAAATGTTAAGTTTAAAACCATATTTATATAAATACTCCTAAAATTAGTCAGGAGTTATCTATGCTTTACCTAAGAATAAACAATGTTATTTAAATTAATAAAAATAATAACATATTTAATACTTGGTTATTAAAATTTGTTTACTTGACAATTTAAAAACTAAATCAACATTTACTTTTTCTTAAAATTAATTATAATTTATCAAATATTTCTTTAAAAAGAAATAAAAACAAACAATGCATTTTACAGTTCTGGCTAATAGTGAATATTTAATAATATCAATGCTTAAAACATATTTAATAGAATTTTTTAAAAATAAATTACAAAATATTACCGTTTATAAATCAATGTTAATTATTATTATACACTGTTTTCTTGAAAACATCTGCGTTTTAAAGGGCTCTTGAAATTAATGGAAAATAACATTCATTATATTTCTACCTTTATTAAAAATTGTCATCTTACATATTTGTTTTCTAATATTTAATATTAGATTACTCAAAGATTTAAGAACTATCGGGGGGGTTCCAGCTAGTAAGTCTGTATGTGTGTGTGTGTATATATATATTTTATAAATCAGTTTTTATTGGTCTATAACAAACAGTACAGTTGGTTTCACAATTAAGATTTTTCAAATGGACCTCATTAAAATATCCACTCTACTGTATCAAGCATTCTCCGAAAATAAAGGTCTACTGTGATTCTTATACACCATTGTGTTGCATTTTGATGACTACAGATTATATATGTATGTGTGTATATTGAACAGAAAGTTATGGTTCAGTTTACCATCATAGTTACATTTTAAATTGAACTCCCACCCTCCTCTAAAACCCTTACAAATAGCCCAAGTTCTTCCCCTAGGTCCATTAAGTATGCATACCTAATTTGGTTGAGCTGCGCCAATGAACAGAAAGTAAGGGTTCAGTTTCGAATTATAGTTACACTGTAAATAGAACCCCCCTTTAAAACCCTTAAAAGATTATTTTTTTGTAAAAACAAATAGTCCAAGTTCTTATCCTAGGTCCACTAAGTATGCATATCAAATTTGGTTGAGCTGCGTCAATGTTTAAGGTGGGGACACAGTTACAGACAGACTGAGACAGTTGTTTTATATAAATAGATGATGAACAGAAAGAAGAAGCTGCTCAGAATATGATATTCTTCATATTTCTAATGTCTTGTTAGTGATATTTGTTTTCATGTAACTATGTCAGCACATACATATTTAAAAGGGTTTCAGTAAGTCTATCAGAAATGATTGAAATCAATTGAAGCTTTCATTGCTAAGTTGGCATAGCAGCTGGTGCATTTAACCAGGCTTCCCTGTGGCAAGAGGGACATTTGAGTCTCACCGGAGATTATTCTTTATTTCTGCTCTAATAAATAATAACAGATCTGGTGAGTCACTCAATAGAAACTGGCATGTGACCAACGTCTTTTGACAGCATGCCATGTTGGGGGTGATCAATTAAAAAATTGCAAAATCGGGTGATCAATGAATAAGTTACTTCTCTCGCTTTTTGTTGGGCAGTGATCACTAAAAAACCAAGCTGACATAGACTAGTGATCAATTTAGCATAAACTTACATTGCAAATTGAACCCCTCTACTAAAAACCTATTTAGGGGGAGAATTTTCAAAATAGAAAACAAATTTTTCTAGACATAATAAGGAGTAAATGTTGAAATGTTCAGCCCGCTAGCTCCATTGGTGAGGCCTGTACGTACGATACATACATAGCCAGCCAGCCAGACCAAAAAGCTCACTATAAAATAAACTAGGGGACTAAACTACTACTAGCTATATAGCCTCATAATACCAAACAAACTGGTTAATAGAAACCATCATGCGACCAATGTCTTTTGGCAGCATCCCGTGTTGGGGGTGATCAATTAAAAATTGGAAAAAAGGGGTGGACCAATGAATAAGTTACTTCTCTCGCATTTTGTTGGATCACAAAAGTCTGAATTTTCACAAAAACAGGAACCAATTTAGCATAAACTTACATTGCAAATTGAATGCCCCACTAAAAACCTATTTGGAGGGAATTTTGAAAAAACAAAAAAGGGTTTTTCTAGACATGATAAGGTGTAAATGTTTAAATTTTCAACCCTCTAGCTCCATTGGTGTGGTCTGTCTGCCAGCAGGACTCGCTTGAAAACTAAAGAAACCTATGTTGACAGATTAGGTTGACAGTTTCTAATGTCAACATGAAAACCAAGATAAGCTATTTTAGAATACTGTTAAATTTTATAAAAGAATAGATGAATAGTTATTCAACACTAACACACACACATATATATATATATATATGAAATCAAATGATGGATATACAGTGTCACCCATAAATGAGTACACCCCTAATTTTCTTTTAAACCAAAGATAGCAGGATTTTATTATTTCTAGTGGAACATTACACAATCAAAACATATATTATTTATGACCAAACTCTGCAGCATTGAAACTCTGTTGCCAAAAATATTTTTAGAGTTTGGTCATGAATAATACCTGATAATATCCGTTTTGATTGTGCAATGTTCCACTAGAAATAATAAAATCCTGTTATGTTTGGTTTAGAAGACAATTAATTTTCTATTAAAAAGTGATAGGGGTGTACTCATTTATGGGTGATACTGTATTTAGTCTCTTATATACTAAAATATATTTAATAGGATTCTCGAAAATCAATTAAAAATAACATTATTACCTTTTCTGAAGAAGAGATATAAACAAAACTATTTAAAATATATTAATAATTACGACATAAGCATTGTTTTTCACAGATGGTCATTATTACTGGAAACTGTCAACATAGGTTTCTTCGGTTTTCAAGTTTAGCTGGCTATGTATGTATCACGTGTACAATGGATCTAGGGGGCTGAAAATTCCCATCAAAACAACATTAGAAACCATCATCAACACAGGTTTCTTCAGTTTATAAGTGATTCTGGATGGCTATCTATCTATCTATGTGCCAAGTGTACAGGCTGCAACAATGGAACTATAGGGCTGAAAATTTCAACATGTACTCCTTATTATGTCTAGGAAAAACATTTTTTGTTTTCTGAAAATTCTGAAAAAAGGAGCTTTGGCACAACTTAGCAAAGGTGGTCCCAATTGGACTGCTGGGTGTGAAAATTTAACACCCGCACACATTCGATGTAAAAAATGGTGCACAAATAAAAAGAAATAAGAGAATTCATGAAAGAAAAACAGTAAATACATAAATTATATTGTTATTGCTTTAAATAAAATAGTTTCGCCTTGCTTCATAAATTTTCAACAGATCGCATGTATACGTGATTCCAATCAGGACCACCTTCGCTAAGTTTTACCAGATCTTTTTAAAATGATTACAAAATTAATACAAGAAATGTTCAAAATCTAAAAAAAACTGATTCATGAGTTTTATAAGATTTGAAACAATACTAGCTTTGACTGAATAGTGCTAGAAACTCTTGCACTCTCTGGCTAACATACTTTTTTGTCATAATAACTAGCTTATAATATACAGGGTGTGTAGGGTATTTGAGGACAAATTAAATTTTTTGGAAAAACAAACATATCTGAGCAAAAAACAACTATATTTTCATGAAAATTTATAGACATGTTCTTAAATAGTTATTTTAAAAGTTTATTCTATATAACCGCCTTCAGCATCAATGACTGCTTGAATGCAAGACCAGAACTGTTTGCGTGCCTGAATCAAATGGTTCTTATTCATTTGTGACATTATCTTGACAATGGCAGCCTTCAGTGAATCTTTGGTATTGTAGGGATGTTGGTTGGTCTCCCTCTCAACAACGCTCCATGCAAGGGATTTAAATCTGGTGAGTTGGGAAGCCAAAACCAGAGCATGCCAGGTTCCTCAGGGTCTTTGACCTTGTTGAGTAACCACTTTGAGCGGATCATCCGATTTTCCTGTATCTTTGCAGACATGAACTGACCTCTCCTTATCATATACGACTTGTATTGGATAGTGCCCTCTGACACCTGGAGATCTCTGGAAATTGCCTTCATTGACTTTCTGGGGTCATCATCGATAATGTTCTGGACCTGTTGTACAAACTCTGGTGTCCTGGTAATGTCAGAACATTGAGAATGCCGTTTCCACTTAGCTACAGGTGAAACATCCCTGCCGGAGGCTTCCAAATCCTTCCGAACTTTATGACCAAATGATCTGGCAACATTCAAAGAATTTGCAATTTCTAAATCGCTGTTTTTTGCATTTGAGGCAACAATAACTGCGTGTCTTTTCATTTCTTGAGTTAAATTATGATCTGCCATGATGTATCAGAAAAAATAAAGGCATATAAATTAGTTTGAAGGAAGCAATAGCTTGGTAATGATATGTCCTTAAATACCCTACACACCCTGTATATGTAAAAATAGGCTTCATTTTTTAAAAAGAAAAATAGATGAATTAAAATAATTTCATGCTAAAACACATTCACTTGTACAATGGTAGTCAGAAAAACTTCTGAAATGATTAATTAATTACAACAAATTTTGTGTATAAAACTTTGTTCATAATTATTTAAAATACAAATTTTTAAATGAAAAATAGAGGAAAACTTTGATATAATAATATAATAGAAAACTCTGTAATTTTAATTATTCATTCTTATTATTAGATGAAGTATTGTAACCGAATATTTTTATTAAATTTGACTACTTTTTACCTTCATCTTAATTTTTAGTTGTTTTTATCACATAAAACAACTAAAAATTAAGATGGAGTTAAAAGTACATTATTTTTATTAAATTGGACCAGTTTTCACCTTCATCTTAATATGTTACAATACCTTATCCAATAATAATAATAATAATAATAATAAAGAGGTAGTAATCACTAATAATGAAAATATTGAGAAAATGCTGTGTGTTACATGTAGTGGATTCCTTTGAAAGATATTGCTGTGATGAAAGAAAGGAAGAAAAAGTTTAGCAAACAAGGGACACAATGAGGTCGTATTTAAATAGGGAAATAACTAAATTCGCACATGTCAGAAATTCTCTTATCATTGAGCGACAATATGACATGTTTGATATATTATCAGCAGTGATTTATTCGGATATAATTATGTACATTAATTACTTTTGTTAAAAATCACTTTCTCTGATTTTTTAAAAAGATCAATCTATCATTATTTTTTTTAGACTGATTTTTAGTTATACAAATAATATTATTTTGTAAATTTATTAAAGTTAATTTGGGCAATATGATCATCATTACCATCTCCAGTATCTTATTATTGTCACCAATAAGAAGACATTTCTTCTTTTACTTAGCTATATTCAACATTTTGTCAAACTCCAGGACAAAGTCAGGAGTTGACTTT
>VCCN01000136.1:274460-285647 GCA_006491835.1 Architeuthis dux
AAACAAAGATGTTCCATTTTTGAAACAAATTGTGATGGGCAATGAAAAGTGCATACTTTACAACAACGTGAAATGCAAGCCATCACGGGTCAAGTGGATTTAACCACCACCACTAACAACACCAAAGGCCAGACTGACTTTGGTGATTGTTACAGCTTGCCTAGGAAATTTTCCCTCATCTACCATATTCAGCAGATATTACACCCTCAAATTACTGTTTATTTATTTACAGAATTGCTTTAATAGGAAAAAAATTCAATTCCCTGGAAGACTGTAAAAAGCACCAAATGAAGTTCTTTGCTGAGAAACAGTAAAAGGTTGTGGGAGGATGGAATTATGAAGTTGCCTAAAAGTTAGCACAAGATAGCAGAACAAAATGGTTAAGATGTTGTACATTAAAATCGATATCAAATGTAAAAGATTTGTCTTTTACTTTTACTCAATAAACCGAAAAAAACTTTTAGGCTTTTCTATAGATGAATTACTTCGCGTTCTCTTCCTGCCAAAACGCAATGAAATTTCCACAGACTCTAGTAGCTAAAAATAAATATATTAAAAAGACAAACCTGGCTGCTGCAGGGTCAAACTCCACTCCTACTTCCAACTGGAGATGATTACTGCAACTTTTGTAGTCTATATATAATAAATAAATGTGTAGGTATATAAGACTCGTCAATTTGGCTCAGTTAGCAAGAGAGCCACCTAACAATCACTCGGTCATGATTTTAAATCGCGGTAGGGAAATGTTAATTTTATATGTACGTTTGGTTTAACGGGATGGGATAGACAAACAATGAGTTTACTTCCCTGAATTAGGTGAGGATTGTTCTTGTTAGTTCTTGTTAGTTCTTGTTACGGCGCAAAAATAAAGTCAACTTCAACTGGACTGGAGTTTAACAAAAGAGTGCTATAGCGAATAAGTGCTAAATGCAGGGCCTGATTAATCTATACCAGGGCCCATAGGCTATTAGCAATATGGGTTCCTCCATCTTGAACCCCATCCCACCTTTGTGTATAATTTTAAGTAAGTAATGCAATCTATCAATCGTGTGAATAAAGTGGATTGTTATGTGCTAATGTGTAATATATTCATTCCATTTTTTAAAGAGATATTTGTTAAGACATTTTTATTAAGTGTTAAGATATTATTAACGATATCTTAACAATTATAGTGAGTGCTCAGACTTCTTATCAGGGAATGTTCTTATTTTGACAGTTTTATTGTTTAATTCATTTTCCCTGTAGTAGTAGTAGTGATATATTTCTAAATTGCTATTTAGTTTTGGGCCCCTTCACTGTCTTGGGCCCTACGCCCTAGCGTAGTTTGCCTATTGGCTAATCCGGCTATGGTCCTGTCAAAAATAAAATTAAGAAAAATATGAATATCCCAGAATTTTTCCGGGCCCCTTTTAGCTACAGGCCCCTAGGCTTAAGCCTACTCAGCCTTATAGTATAATCCAGCCCTGTTCCAATGAACTGGAATTTAACAAAAGAGTGCTGTAGTGAATAAGCACTAAACGGGGTAACGTTAAACAGGGTTATTACTGGATGAGGTTGTTACACATGAGATGCCATTTTTTTACATGCAAAGACTGTGTTGTTGTATTTGCAGCTAACCCCCCCCCCCGCATGCAATGCTGGGTATTCTTGCTATTATTTCTATAAGTTGAATCTGAACAATATCCTCTATTTTAATAGTTTTGAGAAGGGTCATTAATCTTCAAATGGTTCTTCAGACAATTGAACTCCTTCTTGTTGATTGTGTTGTAAACACAACTTTTCGGTCGTTCCACTCTTCGGCCTTCTTCAGGTGTAAAATACAAGCGTGATGGGGGTAGACAGAAGTTTTGCTTTTAAAGGGGGTAACCCTTATAACGCAGGGCCCGGGTTGTTTCTGTATCTTTACTCCATCACACTCGGATTTTACACCTGAAAAAGGCCGAAGAAGGGAATGGCCGAAACATCGCGTTTACAACACAAACAACAAGAAGGAGTTCAATCATCTGAAAAACTATTTGAATATCATCTATTGTAAGTTTTTGGGCGTGACTTTGACAAGTTCTTGTTATGGGTGAAAAATAAAGTCATAGTTTGACAAAATCAGTATTACTGACAATAACAATCTTAATGATATCTAAAAATGTTGTTTAACCCTTTCACAGTGGCATTAATAACAACCTGATCAGTCCATTGACATTTTGTCAGGGTAAAATTGAAGCTATTTGAGACAATTAATATAATATTCCTATCAAATCTTATAAAAGCAGGTCAGGTTAGTCACTCAATAGAAACCGTCATGTGACCAACATTTTTTAGCCATGTTGGGGGTGATCAATCAAAGAATTGGAAAAAGGTGTGATCAATGAATAAATTACTTCTCTTGCCTTTTGTTGGGCAGTGATCACTAAAAAGGTTTGAATTTGCAAATATCAAGTGGACATAATCTAAGGGGTCAATTTAGCATAAACGTACATTGCAAAATGAACCCCTCTCTAAAAAAGTTTGAAAAAAAACGCCAAACTTCTTTCTAGACTTAATAAGGAGTAAATGTCCACATTTTCAGCCCTCTAGCTCCATTGGTGTGGCCTGCACACGTGATACATACATAGCCAGCCAGCCAGACCAACTTAAAAACTGGCAAATCCTATGTTGATGTTGACAGTTTCCAACAAAGTGTAAACTAGCATTCCAAGGGAAATTATGAATCACTGCTACCTGGTTTAGGGGTGATCAATTAAAAAGTTGGAGAAAGGGGTGATCAATGAATAAGTTACTTCTCTCAACTTTTGTTGGGCTGTGATCACTAAAAAAGGTCTGAATTTTCAAAAAACAAGTGGGCACAAAATAGTGATCAATTTAACATAAATTTACATTGCATATTGAACCCCTCTCTAAAAACCTATTTAGGGGGGAATTTTCAAAAGACAAAATGTTCCCTACTCATTGAAGGGAGTGTGTGTGCAAAGTTTCAAGTTTCTACTATGAACGGTTATGGCTGGGCAAAGTCTGGATACATAGATAGATACATAGAGCAATAAACCAGTGTTGTGCATAGCAGTGATTAAAAAATCTAAAAGTAAAATAAAACTAAACTCTCCATCAGCTATCAGTGTATTTATTTTACCATATAATCAAGGACACGCTAATTACAAAGACAAAACTTAAAGCGTAAAGTATACAATGATTGCATAATACCAGCCATGACATTTGAAACAAAAAAATCTTCCTACCTAAAATTTTCAGATAAACAATTTTCTTGAAAATTATTGGTATTATATCATTGATACTTTTTGTGGTTTGGCAGACATGGTGCACAATGTTTTGCTTAAGTTATGTACTGATAAAAGAAATCATTCTTTTTGTATATTGTCTATATGTATGGGGGTGATGATGGTTGTGGCATCCATCAGTTTCGCGAGGCTATGGATCTGCACCTATGGGTGGGGGACAAATGGGGCATGCCCTCTCCCCCAATTCAAGCCATCTCACCGAGGGCCAGAGGGTTTGAAAGTCGGTACCTTATTATTATAGTCAGTAAAGGATAATGGTGAGGTTTTATGTTAGCTCACCAATTTAATTGAATTTTTGTTTATAACCAATTTAATTGAATTTTTGTGTATAACCAATTTAATTGTATCTTTGTTTATAACCAATTTAATTGAATTTTTGTTTATAGCCAATTTAATTGTATTTTTGTTTATAACCAATTTAATTGAATTTTTGTTTATAGCCAATTTAATTGTATTTTTGTTTATAACCAATTTAATTGAATTTTTGTTTATAGCCAATTTAATTGTATTTTTGTTTATAACCAATTTAATTAAATTTTTGTTTATAACCAATTTAATTGAATTTTTGTGTATAACCAATTTAATTGAATTTTTGTTTATAATCAATTTAATTGAATTTTTGTTTATAACCAATTCAATTGAATTTTTGTACATAACCAATTTAATTGAATTTTTGCTGTGTCGGGGTGATCAATTAAAAATCATCTAGAATGACCAAATCATCCAGACATTCTATTGTTGAATAAAATTGAAAACTCTGCTCTTATTATTGATTTAGTGATACCAGGTGGCAAAGACATTAAGAAAATACACTAACTAGGCTATCAAAATGAAATCAATATTGTATATGCTGTATATATCAGTATTGTATATGCTGTATATATCAGTATTGTATATGCTGATGCTTCCTATTTAATTTGTAATTGAAATTTGAACATGCATTTATAAAAGTAAGTATATATATATATAATCAGAAACTGCAAGAATAGCCATATATTATTTTTCTGATTGAATTAGTTCAGCATACAATTAAATTGGTTAGAAACAAAAATACAATTAAATTGGTTATACACAAACATTCAATTGAATTGGTTATACACAAAAATACAATTAAATTAGTTATAAACAAACATTCAATTAAATTGGTTATACACAAAAATACAATTAAATTAGTTATAAATAAGCATTCAATTAAATTGGTTATACACAAAAATACCATTAAATTGGTTATAAACAAAAATACAATTAAATTGATTATAAACAAAAATTCAATTAAACTGATTATAAACAAAAAAACTTTGTTTATCACCAAGAGTCAATGTTATACACAAAAATACAATTGAATTGGTTATAAACAAAAATTCAATTAAATTGGCTAAAATTAAAAAATCAATTAAATTGGTTATAAACAAAAATTCAATTAAATTGGTTATAAACAAAAAAGTTTGTTTATCACCAAGTGACAATGTTATACACAAAGATTCAATTAAATTGGTTATAAACAAAAATTCAATTAAATTGATTATAAACAAAAATACAATTAAATTGGTTATACACAAAAATACAATTAAATTGGTTATAAACAAAAATAATTTTTTATCACCAATGTAATTGAGAGACAAGGCCAAAATAAAAATGAAAAACAATTCTCGGACTGCAATGAAGTCAATGAAGGTTTTCACTAAATCCCAAGGATTAAAACTAAAGCGCTCAGATAAAGGCTGAGAGTCGTTTTTTTTATGTAGGATAATCCATTGGAGGATATCTGCTGAAAAAAGAAACAACCCAGTCCTAACCCCAGAAAAAAAGTAAGGATAGTGAATCAGTTGTGTTTCCTTATATAGATTATTTTAAAACAACTTACAAACTTAATAGGATTTTTAAAGAACCCCCATCATTGCAAAAACTCCTGGTGAGAAAACAGACTTTATATTAGAAACCGTCAACCAAAACTGTCAACATAGGTTTCTTCAGTTTTTAAGTTGGTTTGGCTGGCTGTGTATCTATCACATGTACAGGCCACACCATTGGAGCTAGGAGGCTAAAAATTTCACATTTACTCCTTATTATGTCTAGGAAAAACCTTTTTTTTGTGTTTTTTTTAAATTCCCCCCAAAATAGGTTTTTAGTAGGTGGTTCAATTTGTAATGTAAGTTTTTGCTAAATTGGTCCATTATTTTGTGTCTGGCAGCATTCATGCTTGTTTTGGGAAAATTCAGACTTTTTTTTAGTGATCACTGCCCAACAAAAGGCAAGAGAAGTAACTTATTCATTGATCACCGGTTTTTCCAATTTTTTAATTGATCACCCCAGCATGGCATTCTGACAAAAGGTATTAGTCACATGACGGTTTCTATTGAGTGACTAACCAGACATGTTGTTGTGATTGTTCAGGCAAAATATCTGCCCCTCTTTTTCTGAGGCCCCATACTAGACTCCTTCTACTCCTAATTGCTCTTCCCTCCTACCACCTCTTCTAATCTTGCTAACTCTCCCAAATTTAAAGGAGTACTAATTTAACCAAGTCATTCAATTTAATCAATTTCACATGACTGATATCAGGTCAACAGGATTTTGAAGAGGGGTGGAGGCATTTTTTCTTCTTTTGTTTTTGTACTCCATCTGTCTAATTAAACAATGGATATAAAACATTTTGTTTTTAAGGTTAATTTATCATTACTTGGGATTATTTGGGTTTTTTATTTATAAAAATTTCTTTATCGGGATATTAAAAAGAGTTGTCTAATTGTGCTTTTCCTGTGGATCTGCGCCTGGGTCAATTTGTTTGTTTTTTTCAATTATCTTTGATAATGGCATAGAATCTTCCAGTGCTTTTGTGCTATGTTATAAAAGAAAGAATATCTTACACAAACCATAAACTTGAGACAGTTTTAGATATTTGTTGGACTTGGGCCGTATTTTTTCTCCCTGCGATTCCCTGCCACTTCTTAAAAATATGATTGGTTAAACATAAAGAGGTGAGCGAAAGTGTAAGTTTTCGAGTTGCTGCCTTTCCATGAGGGCACTGTTAGCTCAGTGGTTAAGAGCAGGACCACATATAGGTTGCTTCCAGGGTGGACACAGGTTCGATCCCCCGCACAGCGTTATTTCCCATGACAATGTTCATCACAAGTAGTCAGCGGGTTTGTTGCAAAATTCATTCGATCACAATTCCATTTTTTCAAAACTCCTGAAGAAAGTATCACGTGTTGGTATTGCAACTTCCGTTAGAGGCAAAATACCTTCTCCCACTTTGTAAGAGATTCTATTAATGGTGGGTTGTCTGGCTTTGATATAAATAGCCTCCATAATTGGAAGTCTCTTTTTATTGTTAGAATTGTGCAATATTTTAATATTGCCACCTTTGCCTAAAAATGAATCACCATAGCTTAGTTGCTTCATTTTTTACATAAACATGACATTTTATAACCAGGATTTCAAATGCTGAATTTCATAGCAATCAGGTCTTCTCCATTTGTAAGATTGACACAACACAATCTTCCTAGCCCCCCTTTCCTTCAGTTGGGGTTGTGCCATATTATGCTAAGCTTAGATATAGATCGCCTCCAGAATTGGAAGTCTCTTTATATTGTTAGAATTGTGCAATATTTTAGTGTTGTCTATGAAGATCTTACGGATGTTGGATTCTGTCAATAATAAAAAAGGAGAAAAACATGTCTAAAGTTTCTTAATTTTCAAAATGCATAATTTTGAAACTATTGCACATATTCCATTTATTTTTGTAGATAAAAGCATCTACTTTATATTACGAATACTTTCATTCAGAAATCAGTAGTATTTTGAAGCAAAAAATATTAAATGTGTTTAACTATAACCACACGAATGGGAATTTCAACCACTTTGCAAAACACTATCCAATCCATCTGACTTGCTCCCCAGATAGAGCAAGCTTTGAAGATTATAGTGGTATACTTAACTTGATTTCGCCATCTATGACGGATTGTACCTTAGGGTTCTTAGCATCTCAAATACTGATTAAAGTTTTCCACTCCCCATTTTAGCGACATAATAATACTAGCCAGGGAAATAGAAATCCATCAAAAAGCCAGACATCTTATTTAAAATGCTCTATACTTATGTATTCCCTCTGAAAAATTATAATATTTTAAAGAGGACAGATTTAAAAATCCTATTAATAATGATCCTAATATAAGGATATGTAACCAAAACTACATCACCATGATGTGTTTTAGTTTGCTGTCTGCTAGCACTGATTTGATATATCTACACAGTAACTACTTCTACTGCTGCTACTAGGTAGAGCTAAAGTATAAAAGTTAATTTTATCATCAAAATGTTTGGGCCATTCAGGTGTAAAATCCGAGTATGATGGGGTAAACAAAAGTTTTTATTTTTAAAGGGGGTAACCCTTATAATGCAGGGCCCTGGTGTTTCTGTGTCTTTGTCCTGTCAGGTTTGGATATGTTGAGCAGTGAGAGCCACATCGGGTTGAACTCTGCACTTGTCTGACTAATGCATTTAGTCGACATGTTGATATGAGCTGCTTAACAACACAAACAAGTTCAATCATCCGAAGAACCATTTGAATATTAATGACCCTTCTCAAAACTATACAACAACACAAACAACAAGAAGAAGTTCAATTATCTGCAGAACCATTTGAATGTTAATGACACTTCTCAAAACTATAGAAAATATCTATACAGTAACTAATTCTTCTGCTGCTACTAGATAGAACTAAAGTAAGTATAAAAGTTAATTTTCTCATCAAAATTGTTGTGCCCTTAGTAAGGAGAAAGATTGGAGAAATTTTAAAAATAAATCCCTGGAAAAATAAATTCTGTTTATCTTTTTTAAAAAATATTCTGTGTTTTAGTTTGCTGTCTGCTAGTGTTGATTTGATTAACTGCACAGTAACTACTGCTACTGCTGCTACTAGGTAGAGCTAAAGTAAGTATAAGTTAATTTTATCATCAAAATGTTTGTATCCTTAGTAAGAAGAAAGATTGGAGAAATTTTCTAGATAATTCTTGGCATCATTTGAATTTTATTTGATTAATTATAACTAGCTAGATTGCTGCCCTCTGGATGGCAGATTCAGCTAGTATTTTACAAAAAGAATTATCTTGATGTACCATTTAGAACTGGTGTTATGATCTAAATTTCTTTTGCCTCAGCCAAAAGTCAATTAACATGGCTTCATAATTGCCGATTTTCATTTTTTTAAGCTGTCAGCCCCTATAAAAAATCTGATACTTTTCAGATTTTAATGATTTTTTCTTGATAATTCATCATGAATCATTAAAGTTAATGAAGAATATATTATTTTAATTTGCAGTACTTTTTAAATTTTAACTTAAATTTCTTGATTCATTTTACCTCACAGTCATAAAACTAAAATCTTTTATCAGCAGAAGACATGTTAGATTTTAATGATATAAAACCATGACTGTAGGTGTTATTTGCCTATTTTCTTTTTATGTAGAGCTAAACATGAAATAAAAATGGTTCAATGTCTGTCAAAATTGATGGCTATAAATAAGATACTATTGCTGTGATTGGCATTTTTTGTTTTATGTGCTCAATTACAATCTACACGGCAGTACTTTTCATCCCCGTCATTCCCTGCTACACGTTAATGAAATACTTTGATGCAAAAACTATCCCTGCCACACGTTAAGGGAATATTTCGATGCAAAAACTATCCTTGCCACTTCTTAATAGTACTAGTTCTCAAACATAAACAAACTCCCTGCCACACGTTAATGAAATATTTCGATGTGTCATAGTTGAGTAGTTTGAATAAGATAAAATTTCTGTGCAATATTTGTAATTATTCTTATTCTTATTACCATGGGGATTGTTTTGCATCAAACTATTTCATTAATGTGTGGCTGGAAAAGGCAGTGATAAAAAGTACTACCCCAATCCATATAAAAAAATTATTTTCAAAAATTCATTCCTTCTCATTTTTTAAAATGAAAATAGCATTATTTTTCATTAAAAATCAATAATTTAAAAACCAAGAAAATTAAGTATCTACTCATATAATGAGCAGCGTGATTTTTTTCTGTTTCTCTGTCCATAACAATGGCCTCTCTAACTTAAAGGTACAATTTTGCTGATAAAAATATCTCCTACCCAATATTTGAAACAATGGACTCTTCTAGATTTCAGTAGTTTCTTTTCTCTAAAAAAAGAAAAATCTGATTGAAATTCAAATATATCCGTGAATTTTTTCATGGTTATTAAATAGTATTACATAAACGGTAAGTATTTTAAGGCTTCTAGATAAATACTTCTAGATAAATACTGAGAACTTAAATGAATATACAAAATTTTCTCTTGCAGTCTGGTTGCTAATTCTGGGAAAAATCCCCCTCTTAGTTGTATGGTAGATTCTAAGGGATAAAATTACAATGATAACAAAAGTGCCTGCTGATTGATGTTTCTTGTTATCAGCTACAGACAGACTTCTAAGAAAATTCATTTGCTGAAATCACTATTAATTATATTCCTGCTAAAGAGATTTTAGTTGTGTGAACAAAAAGGCAAAGGCAGCTGTTGATAGAAACATCTGTCTCCCTCTCCCACTTTACAAATTACTTAATCTAATTGTCAATCACATTTCAACAGTTTACTGTGGGCCAAAAGCAAAAAACACTCAAGAATATCTGGAGATTTTAACTTCTAAAATTGATGAAAAACTTTGGCAAAGTAGGACGACTTAACCATCAAAAATGCATCATATCATGAGGACTGATTTGACCGATCACTGCTAAAGAAGCTAACATTTTAATTAATTTTGACTGCTATTTACCCTCATCTTAATTTTTAGTATTTTAAAAAAATCACAATGTGTAAAATGGTTTAACAAATAATGATAGTTTTTTTTTTACTAAAACCAAGTTGAATGGCAATTAAAAAAACTGCATTGTATCATAAGGACTGATTTGACTGATCACTGCTAAAGAAACTAACAATATTTTACTTTTGTCCTGGCACGGCAATGATTGTTTGTGTTATAGTAAAAAACGATTATTTTATTTTATTTTTTTATTAAATCAAGTATTGTAAACCATTTTTATTAATTTTTGACTACTATTTACATTTATCTTAATTTTTAGTAGTTTTTAAAAAAATCACAATGTGTAAAATGGTTTAACGAATAATAATAACTTATTTTACTAAAACCAAGTTGAATTGTAATTAAAAAACAACTAAAAGTTAAGATGAAGGTAAATAGTAGTTAAAAATTAATAAAAATGGTTTACAATACTTTGTCTAAATAAAAATTAAATAATAAAATAATCGATCGCTTATTAACTGCTGTGCCGGCATTACTGAAATTGTGATTAAACAAACTAAAAATTAGGATGACTGTAAATAGTAGTCAAAAAATTAATAAAAATGGATTAAAATACTTGATTTAATAACAAAAATAAAATAAAATAATTGTTTTTTACTAAAACTCAAACAGTCATTGCAGTATGAAAGTAAAAAAAATGTTAGCTTTTTTAGTGGTGATCAGTCAAATCAGTCCTTATGATACAATGCATTTTTGACGTTTAAGTTGTCCTACTTTGCCAAAACTTTTAAAGAGTTTTTCGGATGATTGAACTTGTAGAGGACCGGAGAAGAACGGAAAGACAAATATACCGACATATGTTATTTTGATAGGACAAATAACAATGAATGAATGATTGTGAATGTGTGTTGCATCAAGGTTTTTAGAGGGGGGTTAAATTTTATCTATCTATGAGTCTGGACTTCGCCCAGCCCTAACCGTTCATAGTAGAAACTTGAAATTTTAGTGGGGGTTCAATTTTCAATGTAAGCTTATGCTAAATTGATCACTGGTTTGTGCATGCTTTTTTTTTGAAAATTCAGACATATTTTAGTGATCACCCCCAAC
>VCCN01000136.1:365350-382340 GCA_006491835.1 Architeuthis dux
TTTTATTATTGTTATTAGTAGATCAGAGAGCTGGAGAAGCCACATGTCTGAATCGTTGACTGCAGTTATTTTATGAATAAAGTAAATCTTCTGTTTTCATTTAATCTGTTAATATCTGTCATTAAACCAAGCTTACATTTAATTTATTAATAATATGTAATACAGGTCTGGTTAGTCACTCAATAGAAACTGTCACGTGACCTATGTCTTTTGGCAGCATGCCGTGTTGCGGTGATCAATTAAAAAATTGGAAAAAAGTGTGATCAATGAATGAGTTACTTCTCTCGCATTTTGTTGGGAAGTAATCACTAAAAACGTCTGACTTTTCAAAAAGCAAGCATGAACACTGCTGGACACAAACTAAGGGATCATTTTAGCATAAACTTACATTATAAATTGAACCCCCATTAAAAACCTATTATTGGGGGGGTTAAAAAAACAGAAAAACGTTTAGACATAATAAGGAGTAAATGTTCAAATTTTCAGCCCTCTAGCTCCATTGGTGCTGCCTGTACACGTGGCACAGAGATAGCCAGCCAGCAAGCCAGACCAACTTCAAAACTGAAGAAACCTATGTTGACAGTTTTGGTGACAGTTTTGGTTCAAGTGTGAAAGTTGCTGGGAACAATTTAACATAAACTTACATTTTAAATTGAACCCCCCACTAAAACCCTATTGATGGGGAATTTTCAAAAAACAAAAAAGCATTACCCCTACTCATTGAGGGGAATGTGTATACAAAATTTCAAGTTTCTACTATGAATGGTTAGGGCTGGGCAAAGTCTGGCTACATAGATAGATAAAATTGACACCCCCCCCCTCTAAAACCCTACTTTGGGGGAAATTTTCAATAAAAAAAAGTATTTCCACTACTTATTGAGGGGAGTGTGTGTGCAATATTTCAAGTTTCTACTATAAACGGTTAGGGCTGGGTGAAATCAGGTTACATAGATAGATAGATACATCGATGTATAAATGTGTGAACACATGAATAACCTAAACCTTTGGTAGCAGTGATTAATAATAAAGAAAAAAGAAATCTGTATTTACCATTTCAAATAATGTCTTATCTAGGTATTTTCTATAGTTTTGAGAAGGATCATTAATATTCAAATGGTTCTTTTCTATAGTTTTGAGAAGGGTCATTAATATTCAGATGGTTCTTCGGACGATTGAACTCCTTCTTGTTATTTGTGTTGTTTTTGGCCGATCCATTCTTTGGCTTTCAGGTGTAAAATTCCGAGTGTGACACAGAAACACCTGGGCCATGTGCTATAAGGGTTATCCCCTTTAAACATAACTTCTGTTTAACTCATCACACCTGAAGAGGGCCGAAGAATGGATCGGGCAAAACGTCGTGTTTACAACACAAATAACAAGGAGTTCAATCGTCCAAAGAACCATTTGAAATTCGATAATTTAAAAGCACTTAATGAAACAAAACTTTATCTAAGAGTGTACCTAATGATTTTTATTGAGGTTGCTGGCTTCTAATTTGCTGACAAAGTGGCACGTAATTTGAATTTTGAATTGAACATCAGGAAAAGGTGAAGAAATTGGACATGGCCAACGAATGTATACAAAAATCTCATCCATTTCGAAGATACAAAACAGCATAGGGGAGTGGGGGCACGCCCTGTTCCCCCTGTTTGGTATGCCCCCAGCTTTATCCTTAAAGGTAAAGCATCCCGTCTCTTAAGAGACAACTCCCAATCGGGTATGGAGCACAGTGACGAAGACCTGGTTTCTGTTGTATGCATCAGCTTAGTGATCCTTGCAAGTCTCAAGTCTGTTCGAGACCAGGACTTTATTTGTACAAGTTTTTATGACCACCCCCTTGGCAGGATGCAAGTTCATTGAAGGGATACCTCCACCCTAATCACACAGTTTAGAGTATACTCAATTAGCTGCTGAGTGCACAGGGAAATTTGTCCTAATGAAGAGTTTTTCCACAATCTTTGCTTATACCAGGAATTTGAACCCAGGACCTCCTGCGTGTGAGGCAGAGGTGCTAACCATTACACTATCCGATCAGACTTTTATCCTTAAAGCAAAAGCTTTATTCTGATTGGTACATTCAGGGGCGTATCTACGGAAAATAGCTCCCATGGTCAGCACTGAAATTGCATTCCCTGTCCGAACATCTGATACGGTGAACCCCATCTTTTAGATAACCATAATATCAACTCAAAAATGTCATGATGGAAACTGCGATGATTACCATTATCTGAATATCTTTTACAAATGCTGTGTTGAACGAAAGAAGAATGTGTAGAGAGCTTTGATGGTTCCAATAAACGGGACCATCATTGTATTCTGCTTGGCTGCATGTACAACCACCAAATTGAGTGTGTGATTGTTGCAATTCGCAAACACTGCCAGGTTGTTTTTCTCAGTTATTCTTTAATGAACATCACTTCTGTGTTCAGCCATCAGACAGCTGAAGAACATTCTTTTTTCAACTATATGAGGATGGCTTGTCTGACTTGAAAAGAAACTGTTCAGTGATGCCTCCCCCTATAAGTGGTACTCAGGGCACAGCCATACCTGCCATGCCCTAGAGCAGTGGTTCCTTGGGTGAGGGGCGTTGGCTCGTTTCAAGGGGGCATTGAGGTGACTAAGGGCCTTAAGGTGGCATTTGAACTTCTACAGGGGGTGTTATAGAGATTCCATAAATATCTATAATTCTGATTTACAAATGTCTGTTGTTTAGTCGTATCTGTTTACAAACGAGAAGGAATTAGCATTAGGCCGTTATTAAATGCTAATTTCGCCAACCATTTCTTCTCTACAAGTAAGTAACTGGCAAGTGGTGAATTATTTTGCTTAATACCCTATAGTGTTATTGTTATTCTATGGATAAACATTTAAAATGATCTCCCTTGCTGTTGTTTTCAAACAAAGAATACGATATGCATCTGAGTCACTAAAAAATAATTTTGAGAAGCGCTTTGAAGATCGGATTGATATGAATATTCCTGGCTGGTTTATGAATCCATTCATTTACAAGTTTGAAGAACAAGAAATCGACTTGCAGGAAGAAATCATTGTTTACTTCTCATATCTGAACTATGTGGGGGGGTGACATGTATCTAGGTGTCATAGGGGGGGGGCTGAAAAAGGTTGAGAAACACTGCCCTAGATACATCACTGGGTATATTGAATGTACACTGAAATTGACATCAGGATTTTTTCAAACCTATCGTTGTAGGTAGAGTTTTTATTTTACATTTGAAATTATGGAGAGCCGAGAAAGAAAAATCTAAATTGAATCAAACAGATTTTGAATATAGCAAGCAAAATGTAAAAAGAACCCAGGTCTAATTAGCCACTCATTTTATTTCAGTGTATATCATAACACAGCATAACAATCATATTTACACAATATCTAGAGCCTTAAACCTTTGCGGTGGTGAAATAAACATCATAATTCTTCTTAAAATCATTTGCATCTGTTGATAGCATTACATATTCTGGTAATCTATTCCAAAGTCCCACTACTCTATTGCTAAAAGAGAATTTTCCGATATTCAATCTACTTTTATTTACTTATTTACTATATATGTGTGGCATCTCAGTCCCTTGTACCCCCTTCTAGTAAAAAATACATCAGGGTTTACTACTTCTAAACCACGCATAATCTTTAACATTTCTATTAAGACTCCCCGATCTCTCCTATTTTCTAACGATGTTAACCCTAACACTTTTAGCTTATCCTCATAACTCATACTTTTAATTCTGGTACTAACTTAGTTTCACATCTCTGGACTTTTTCTAAAAGATTTTTATCTCTCTCCAAGTCAGTGATCAGGCCTGTGCACATTACTCGAGGTGTGGATGGACATAAATAAGTCTTATATAGTATAAGAAATGAATCCTTATCTCTGTTAGTTAAGTAATTAATTCCGGTACTAACATAGTTGGTTGTATGTGGACTTTTTCTAAAAGATTTTGTGCCATCATGTGACCAACATCTTTTCCCAGTATGATATGAACAATTAAAAAATTGGAAAAAGGGGTAATCATTAAACACAACTAAGGGACAAATTTAGTATAAACTAACACTGTAAATTGAACCCCAGCCTAAAAACCTATTGGGGGGATTTTCAAAAAACAAAAGCATGTTTTTTCTAAACATAATAATGAGTAAATATCTAAGTTTTCAGCTCTCAAACTCCATTGGTGTGTCCTATATACATGAAACATTCATACATAGCCAGCCAGCCAGCCAGCCAGCCAGCCAGCCAGCCAGCCAGCCAACCCAACTTGAAAACTGAAGAAACCTATGTTGACAGTTTTAGTTGACGGTTTCTAATATAGCAAGCAAAAAAAACACGACTAGTTAGTCACTCAATAGAAATCGTCATGTGATCAACATCGTTTTGCAGCATGGGGGTGATCAATTAAAAAATTGGAAAATGGGGTGATCATCGAATAAGTTACTTCTTACGTCTTTTGTTGCATTGCTAAAAAGTCCAAATTTTAAAAAGAAACTTGCATGAACACTGCCTGAAACAAACTAAGGGACCAATTTAATATAAATTTACATTGTAAATTGAACCCTCCCCATAAAACCTATTTTGGGGTGGAATTTTAAAAAACAAAAGCATGTTTTTTCTAGACATAATAAGGAGTAAATATCTAAGATTTGGTGTGGCCTGAATGAAACATTCATACATACATGCATAGCCAGATAGTCAACCTGCCATGCAGAATCACTTAAAAACTGAAGAAACCTATGTTGACAGTTTTGGTTGATGGTTTCTACTATAGCAAGCAAATTTTTTTAAAAACTTTCACTTCTTGAATAGAGATTTTGTATCTGCCTACGAACGGGCCAAAGGAATGTTCACTATTCAGAGGAACTTCTTCTGCCTTAGATTTTTATTTTAGGTCATGCACTATGGTCCAAACAAAGACTATTAAGTGAGAATAGCTGACAACATGGGGCATTTGCCCTTCCCTGCATCTAGGGTGACAGGCTTTGAAAGTGGGACCCTTATAGTCAATAAAGGAGTAATGGTGCTGTACAATTGTTTTATGTAGCCCCAACTTAATGTACCCATATAAAAAGATGGTATTCATCTTCGCTGAAAATTATCTAGGCGTGTACCTAATATATCCTTTTGCAAGAATATAGCAGGCCTTTATAGAGGCAGCACACACCCTCTTCCTCTCTCTTTATCTCTCTTACATCCTAGTCTCCTGTACCTCCCACCAGCCCAACCTCCAATGACACAGCCTAACATACCATCATCACCATTTTTGAGGGTCTGGGAACGCTCAACAGATTTTCCCATATAAATTAATGGTAATTGCTTTTTCACTTTACAGGTTGCTGCTAACATATATTCCAAATATATTCCTGCCCAACCCCTGGAAATATATTCTTTTGCAAGTACATGAATGTACTGGTAGTCACAAAATGGCCAATGACTACAGCATCAAAGTTGGAGTTTTGTAAATGAACAAAAATTTACTAAAAAAATGATTTGTTAGCACTTTTGCAAGATTTTGAACACAGACAGAAAATACCCTTTAAATAGGTATGGTTAGTCACTCAATAGAAACTTTTTAGCAGCATGCCATGTTGGGAGTGATCAATTAAAAAATTGGAAAAAGGGGTGATCAATGAATGAGATAATTCTCTCTCACAAAATAAGGGATCAATTTAGCATAAACTTAACATTGCAAATTGAACTCCCACTAAAAAAGTGTTTTCTCTAGACATAATTGGAAAAAGGGGTGATCAATGAATGGGATAATTTTGTCTCCTTTTGTTGGGTAGTGATCCCTGAAAAGTCTGAATTTTCAAAAAACCAGTGTGAATGCTGCAGGACACAAACTAAGGGACCAATTTACCATGAACTTATATTGTATATTGAACCCCACACTAAAAACCTATTTTGGGGCAGAATTTTGAAAAAACAAAAAAAAACTTTTTTTCAGACATAATAAAGAGTAAATGTTGAGATTTTCAGCCCTCTAGCTCACTTTGTACAGCCTGTACACGTGATACATACATAGCCAGCCAGCCAGCCAGCCAGACCACCTTAAAAACTGAAGAAACCTATGTTGATGTTGACAATTTTGGTTGATGGTTTCTAATAGACAGCTAGACCAACTTAAAAACTGAAGAAACCTATGTTGACAGTTTTGGTTACAGTTTTGGTTGACGGTTTCTAATAACCGCACATAATGGTTGAAAGTGGCTCTGAAAACAAAAAATCAATATTTGTTTAACAAACAAGAAATATGGTTGGCTTTGTTAATATTTCAAATGAAAAAGTGATTGCTATCAGATCTTGTTAGAAACTGTCAACCAAAACTGTCAACATCAACATAGGTTTCTTCAGTTTTCAAGATGGTCTGGCTGGCTATCTATATACAAAACTCATACTTTTTAGTGATCACCGGCCAACAAAAGGAGAAAGAAGTAACTCATTTATTTTCCCAATGTTTCTAATTGGCATGCTGCCAAAAGACATTGGTCATATGACGGTTTCTATTGAATGATTAACTAGACTGGTCTTTATAAATAAATGCTGTTTGCAATTTTGTGGAGCAGATTCTATAAGAAGTGACATATAGGTATCCCCCCCACCCCACACACACAGGTTATGCCACTTATGCCTCGCTTTCACATAGAGGCAGCATGTACCCTCTTCCTCTCTCTCTCCACCAGCCAAACTTCCAATGACTCAGCCGAACATACCATCACCACCAGTTTTGGGGGTCTGGGAACACTCAAATATTTTATGCCACTTTCTCGCTTTCACATAAAAAGGTGACAAGTGAAAATAGTGTTGTAGCGGGCCTTTATAGGGGCAGCACATACCCTCTTCCTCTCTCTCACCTACACCCTAGTCTCCTGTACTGCCCACCAACCCAACCTCCAATGACTAACATACTATAATCACCATTTTCGGGTGTCTGGGAACGCTCAATTTTTTAATAGGAATTAATGGTGTTTCGATTTACAACAGCTCAACTCACAAAATGTTTTTATAAGAATGGTCTATTTTCAGATAGAGGGGGAGATCTATACTAGGTTAGCAGCAATTTCGATATTTTTTCTGGCGGAAGATTATTTTATCAACTCTCTCTCTCTCTCTCTGTCTCTCTCTAGACTCAATGTCATTAACGTCACATAATTAAAAGACGAGACAACAAGATGACCTTTACATTCAACGTGTACATGATCCTCCAATATAACAAAGTAACGTGGAGAAGTAACCGATGGAAAACAAATGAGATATCAGCTCAATTCCTTGTCTCAGTGTGGAGGTATTGATCTTACAGCTCTAGCAGTATTCTACTTGATAATCCGCCAGCATTTACACTGTTTATTTGTACATATCAGTCCAGGTGTATCATTTTCAATGGTACATAGAAGACTAGAGTCTACACTATATGCCCATAAAGAAAAAAATCTGACCATTTTCTTTTCATAAAGTATACATGAAAAAGCATTAAAAAGAAGCATAAACAGTATATATGTTACTGGTAAAGTCTGAAACCTAGACATTCTATAAAATGTCTAGTTATTCTATAGAATAGCATTAGATAGCATAGCATAGTATTAGATACCATTAGATAGCATAGAATAGTATTAGATAGCATTAGATAGCATAGAATAGTATTAGATAGCATTAGATAGCATTTTTTGGCAAAGTATAAAATAAGCTTATTTTATTCTGACCGTATATATTTTACCTTGGTACTTCAATAATATGCCTAGGTATTCTAGAGAATGTCTAGCATTCTTTAGGCAAAGTATAATATAATAGATAGACAACAGAGGTTGGACACTTTATTAAGAATTGAAATTTGTGAAATCTAAGCTAATTAAAAATATAACAGGTCTTGTTAGTCATTCAATAGAAACCGTCACGTGACCAACATCTTTGGGGGTGATCAATTAAAAAATTGGATAAAGGGGTGATCAATGATCAAGTTATTTCTCTTGCCCTTTGTTGGGCTGTGGTAACTAAAAACAGTCTGAATTTTCAAAAAACAAGTGTGAACACTTCCAGGCACAATTTAGGGACCACTTTAGCATTAACTTACATTGTAAATTGAACCCCCAATTAAAAACCTATTTTCGGAGGAATTTTAAAAAACCCAGAAAAAACGTTTTTTCTAGACATAATGAGGAGTAAATGTTGAAATTTACAACTGTTGGTGAGGCTTGTACATTCATACATAGTCAGCCAACCAGCCAGCCAGCCAGACCCACATAAAAACTGAAGAAACCAATGTTGATGTTGACAGTTTTGCTTAACGTTTTCTGAAATTTAGAGATGAGAAAATTTTATTAGCAAACTGGTATCTGAAACCTAAACTATATATCTTAATATTTCAAGTAAAAGAATTGTAGCACAAAGTGAGGTAGCATTTCCAAAGTTTGAAGAGAACTAAGGCTATACTACATTAATTAGTACAGCCCCCATCTGGAGTTTGCTTCCTGCATATGGTCTCTTAACCAGAAGTACGACTGAGATTCCATAGAAAGAGTTCAGAGGAGAGCCACCAAGATCATTCCGAGATTGGGAGATATATCTTACACTGAAAGATTAAAACAACTTAATCTAGAGACCCTTGAATACAGAAGAAAACGCGCTGACCTACTAGAGGTATATAGAATCCGGAACAACATACGTAGAGTGGATACTGACATTCATTGCTCAAATTGCCCTGATAAAAAAATGCTGACTTCATCTATGTGCAGTAAAACCAGAGGACAGCCATACAACTACAAATTCAGACCTCCACTGGTGTTAGAAAAAATTTCTTCTCGGCTAGAGTATCAAATGTATAGAAGAGCCTAAGTGAAAAGGCGGTCACATCTGAGAATATCAATATTTTTTTAAAAAAAATCTTTATTCTGATATCGGACATACAAAATATAACTACTATGGTTCTTATTAGTTTAAACCGAGCCCAACTACACTGAAGCTGGCTTAATGAGGCAATGCTGTCAAAAAAAAGCCCATTTTAAGTATATTTCAAGTACACTCAAGTATATTAATTATACCTTACCTGTATAATAGTTTTAATACATAAAGTATTAAAACAAGCCAGTAAAGCATACTCATTGGGAATCAACATTTGATGAACCAACAAGAAAGGCTGATTGTTAGAAACTGTCAACCAAAACTGTCACCAAAACTGTCAGCATAGGTTTCTTCAATTTTGAAGTGGGTCTGGCTGGCTATGTATCACACATACAGGACGCACCAACACAGCTAGAGGGCTGAAAATTTTAACATTTATTCCTTATTATGTCTAGAGAAAACCCGTCTTTTTGTCTTTTGGAAATGGGTGTTCAATTTGCAATGTTAAGTTTATGCTAAATTGATTCCTTAGTTTATGTCCGGCAGCATTCATACTTGTTTTTTTTTGAAAATTCAGACTTTTTTAGTGATCACTGCCCAACGCGTCCAGGCCACACCAATGGAGCTAGGGGTTGAAAACTTAAACATTTACTCCTTATTATGTCTAGAAAAAACTGTTTTTAGGATGAGGATTCAATTTACAATGTAATTTTATACTTAATTGGTCCCTTAGTTTGTGTCGAACAGTGATCATACTTGTATTTTGATAATAGTGACTTTTTTAGTGATGCAACAAAAGGCGAGAGAAGTAACTTATTCATTGATCACCCCTTTTTCCAACTTTTTAATAGATCACCCACAACATGGCATGATTTTTTCTATATAGTGACTAACCAGACCATTCTTTTTCTTTTTTTAAATCATGAATTTCTGGTTCAAATCATACTGGTAGCATTTTCATCAAGTAAACTTAATTTTACCACCACTGCTTAATTTATGAGGTAAAAAGAAGCATATATGGGTGGTGATGATTCATAATTTCCCTTGGAATGCTAGTTTATTTATTTGTCCTCTGTCATGCTAAAGGATGCAACTGACATAGTAAAATAGAATTTTATGTTCTGATAACGTTGTAAAAATGGTGAATTTAAAGAATAAAAAAACAAATGGTGAAAGTAACTCATTCATTGATCACCGTTTTTTCCAATTCTTTTTATTGATCACCCCCAACACGGCATACTGCCAAAAGAGGTTGGTCATGTACCAGTTTCTATTGAGTAACTAACCAGACCTGTCTTTAATATTTCTTGGTTCAAAAAACATTGTCTACATCAATGTTCCCTGTAATTTTTATTAGTCAGTGCAATCAAAAATCTTATGCCGTGCAAATTGTTTTCCACTGACAAAACTATGTGTGCATTGAATGCTTGTGCATATGTAATCTTGAAATTGTTTCAAGATAATGTTGGCATCTCTCATGGCTAATTTAACATAATAAAAGCATGATTACATTCTAGGAAGTAACGTATTTAGTTAAGATTGCATTCTCTACTTTGAACTATTTTGTTCAGTTCGTTGTTCCATGAAATAAAACATCAAAGGTTATTTCGTATTTTTACATGAATCCAATAATCAAAATAAGTTAATAACAAAAACACCCATCGCAAATGTGGTATTTTTAAAAAAATGAATAACTGACAGTAACAGTTAGCTAAGAGATTATTTTCAATAATCATTATATATTATTAGAAACCATTATCACTATTACTATTAGAATATAATATTAGAAGATAGAATATTAAAACTATTAGAAATCAAACCTGTCATCAAAACCCAAACCAAAACTGTCACAACTGTGATCACTAAAAAATGTCTGAATTTTCAAAAAACAAGTTGGCACAAACTAGTGACCAATTTAGCATAAGCTTACATTGAAAATTGAACACCCATACTAAAACCCTATTTTGGAGGGGAATTTTCAAAAAACAAAAGAGAACATTTTCCCTACTCATTGAGGGGAGTGTATGTACAAAATTTCAACTTTCTACTATGAACGGTTTGGGCTGGGCAACATCCGGATACATAGATAGATACATACATAGATACCTATAAATGTGTGAACACATGAATAACCTAAACCATTGGCAGCAGTGATTACAAATCTAGATTTAGATGAAAAAATATCTAAATTGGCAACACTGATACAGAATGATTAAAACCTGTTGCACTAACTGAAAGCACTTTTACTAAACAATCCAAACAATGCAGTTTTACTCAGCCAGTTAGATTTCAAATTAGCAATTAATCTTTCAGTGAAGTTGGGTTTTCGGAGAATGCTGAATTATACAATATTATTGTATTTTTAATTTTTACATTTGCAAGATTAAATATTTTTAAAAAAATGTTGCATTTTAGTGAAAAAACTTGTTTCATATCAGGCTTAGCTCATTCACCTGACTGTGGACTGAACTATAGACGTACCATCTTACAGGATAATGTCCCAGTCACTGAATCTCCGTCTTGTGTTTTTAAGAAAGCAATTTCAAGAAAATATTTTGAAACCTCCCCTGCAATTTCTTTCATCTTTATTTATCCTAAGTAATCCAAATCTCCAATTCCTCCATCTTATTATTTCTTTCCCTTCTTCCCTTGTAATTTCAAAGTCTTCTCATTCTTTTTCTGAATGCCATGACCATTGGCCTCTGGCTACATAAAGCTTATTCAAGAGAACAGACATTTTGTAAAAGTGGCTACCATTTTTTTTCTTTTCTTTTCACTTTTCTGAAGCCAATTTAAGGGTTCAGCATTTCATTTTTTAAAATTTGTTTGTCTTGTTCTAGAACCTGCAAAAAACAAACAAGCAAAACAATTGAAGAACACTGCCGACAGTGAGAATTCTCTAATTGATTTAGCCAAAAGGAATGTAATAAACTTTAGATAAGGATATAACTTGACTGATATAATTCTTTATTGAAAGGAGAAGGCCTATGGGGGATAACTAAATCCTATTTGTTACTTCCTTGTGATAACTGCCATTTTGTTTCTATTCTGAGTTTGAGAATGATAGAAGAGAGAGAATAATGAAAAGAAAAACTCATCAAAGATGACTTATATTGTCTTCTCCCAATTGAAAACACTCATATCACACATTTAACACTTTAATTCAATATAGTTTGCTTGTGATTCTCCAAAGGTAAAAGTCAGAGCTGAATAATGTAAATGCAGCAGAAGAAATATAAAGGCAGCCATGTTTTATTGTGTCTTGTTTTCATTTTGTCTTTTTTTAATATATTATAATGATACTTGAAGAAAAAATTAATAAATTCTCCATATTCTTTTTCTCTATTTTTTCAAGTTTAAAATGATGAAAATGTTCAGTTTTTTATGGGAGCTTTTAATAGCTAGCATTTTTCACAGCAGTGTTGTTATTCGTTAACTCTTGAAAATGCTTCTAATGTAAGTTCAAAAAACTTTAGAAAAATGTCTTTTATACTTTATCTTATTCCATATTTTATAGGATTGATTTTCTTTCTATGTCTGTCACTTTTTTCCATAATTTCGAGATAATGTATTTTCTAGCTTATGAAATTTCCATCAAAGGAATTTTTTAAACTTCCAAAATCAAAGGATTTGTTTTTACAGCTTTAGAAAATGTCACTAACATCTCCAAACCCTTTAAACTCTATATACAACTCCTCTTTGTAGATAAAAGACAGTTAAATGTCATATATAAGTGTAACTGTTGTCATTTTCAAACTTTAATGTTTGGTAAAAACTAAAAATAACTAACAACTTTCTTGATACTTCACTTCCATTAGCTGTTTGTGCTGTTGGAATTCAGTTTAGAGATAAATTAGAAACTGTCAACCAAAACTGTCACCAAAACTAGGTTTCTTCAGTTTTCAAGTTGGGCCTTCTGGCTTTGGAGATGTTAGTAACATTTTAAATGTATCATGCATACAGGCCGCACCAATGGAGCTAGACGGCTGAAAATTTAAACATTTATTTCTTATTATGTCTAGAAAAAAACTTTTTTTTCTTTCAAAATTATCCCCCTAAATAGGTTTTTGGTGGGGGGTTTCAATTTTCAATGTAAGTTTATGCTAAATTGATCCCTTAGGTTGTGTCCGCTTGGTTTTTGAAAATTCAGACTTTTGGGGGATGCTGCCAAATGACGTTGGTCATGTGACAGTTTCTATTGAGTGACTAACCAGACAATACAGAATGAAATAGGCACTCATTTGTCAAAATGAAAAAGTTACTTGCTTTGGTAAATAAACGTTTTTCATGTAAAACACATATGACTCAAACTTAGTAGAAAAATGGCTGAAAGTGGCGCCATCAAGTGGTGGAAACAAAAATTAAAGCAAGTGATTCACCCCTATGTAGAAATAAATGCGTCCGTGTGCACACATAGTTGTCTCTTTGAAAAATAGGTAGATAAGTTCTATTTGGACACAGTAGATCTTACATACATCTATAAATACAACTGACTGGAGATTAGGAAGATCGTATAGAGCTAAAATGTGGGTAAATCAGCTATTGAAACCCAACATCTGATAGCTGGTGTGCAGGAATAATGAAAGCATAACACACACCATAGATACGTAGGTAGACAATGACAAATCATCATCATCATCATTAATCTTCATCATCACCATCCTCCTTCTTCTTTTTCTTCTTCTTCTCCTTCTCCCCTTAAAATAACAGTAATATATATATATATATATATATATATCCTTCATTTATGCATGTCTGGTTAAATACAACAGACAAGGAACAGCTTGTTATTTTTTATTAAATTTTTCTTGTTTCCATACAAGAGAACGTGTGTTTGGATCCATGGTGTGTAGTGCTTGTCCAAAAGTGTTGTACCAAGCGCTTTGGCTAAACAATTAGCCATTTTCAAGGTTTTGATGATTCCTCAATTATTTAATCAGTGTATTGGTTTAGTATGTTAATGTGATGTTTTGAGTGTATTCTAAGTTGGGCGGAGTTTCAGTTGGAAAATACATTTAAAACTCCCTGACCTTGACCAAAGAAGATTTTGTTTAGTGTAGAATTCCTCTTTTTAATGACTAAGACTTCGTCTTTTTCTGCAATTCTCCCTGTTGAATGTACAAGTTATTTACAAGGATTCCACATATAGAGGTTTTGAAAGGCATATGCGTATTGATATGTTGTTTTATGACACTTTGGTCTGATAGGTGGCAAGGTAGGCATCTGGATAAGGTGGTAGTTGCGTGACCAACGTAGGTTTTTGATAGGGGACACAGTCCCGCAAAGGGCAAGTGAACTTGTAAACGACGTTGGTTGGACTACTTGAAGATTTTTATCGGGACTGGTTGTTGCTGATAAGATTGGCTGTTTAAAATTTTTTTTTTTTAAAGTAGATTATTAATTTTAAACTGTTTTCAGGTTCACCCGTTCTCTTGTACGGAAGCAAGAAAAATTTAATAAAAAATTAACAAGATGATCCTGGTCCGTCGTATTTAAACAGACATGCATATATATAGTCTATAAAGTTTTAACTTCTAGTACTAACGATTTAACTGTGAAAAACCAAAATTACTCACCACCTCTTCGAGTTATGATATTATTAAAATTCTTTTTACATTAGCTCCGATTGAAATGAAAAAGCTTAAGCACCTTTGGTGCAAGAAAGATATTCAAATTTGAGGAAGGAAACCTAACCGTAGCATATCTTTGTATCTAATATATAGTCTAAAACGAGCGGAAAACAAACTTAGAATAGCACAGAGCCATGGAAAGAGCAATGCTAGGAATAACTCTAAGAGATAGAAAAAGAACAACATGGATCAGAGAGAGGACTAGAGTGAAGGATATTGTACAACTAATTAAACAGCAAAAATGGAGATGGGCTGGCCACCTAGCAAGAAGAGATGACAATAGATGGGGGAAAAGATTAACCGATTGGTGCCCATGGGACAGTAAACGAGGTAGAAAAAGACCAGACACAAGATGGAGGGACGAGATAGAAAGATTTGCTGGTAAGACTTGGCAGAGGTTAGCACAAAATAGGCAGTCATGGAAGGAGATGGGAAAGGCCTTTGTCCAGCAGTGGACTTATAATGGCTGATGATGATGATGATGATATATATATATATATATAATTTCATACACACACAGCTGCAAAAGACAACAGCTGTGCCGCCAACAAAGCCTTCATCAGATGAAGACTCTGGGGTCAGACGTGGTTTCCAGGCCGAAACATTCATTATAAGCATCTTTTAGAGGGGAAAAGTTTATAAATATATAGGTCTGGTTAGTCACTCAATAGAAACTGTCATGTGACCAACCTCCTTTGCCAGCATACCATGTTGGGGATGATCAATTAAAAAAAATTGGAAAAGTTACTTCTCTCGCCTTTTTGTTGGGCAGTGATCACTAAAAAAGTCTGAATTTTCAAAAAACAGACTGAGGGATCGATTTAGCATAAACTTACATTACAAATTGAACCTGCACTAAAAACCTTTATTTCTAGACATAATGAGGAGTAAATGTTTAAATTTTCAGGGGCGGATCCAGCCTGTTGAGCTGACCATCTTCCAAAATTATGTTTTCTTTTTGTGGGGGTGTGTCTTTTAAAGGGGTATGGTGGTATGATCCCCCAGAAAATTTTGAAAATTATGTATCCAAGATTGGCTAAAATTGTGTTTCAGGGCATATCAGCTACTGAAATGAAGTGTTGTCTAGAAGTCTATTTAAAACATGTTTCAAAAGTGTTGTATGTGATCTTGTTGAGCTGACTGTCTTCTCAAAATTGCATTTCAGGGCATATCAGCTACTGAAAAATTCTAAGTTTTTTTTATAATACTTTTTATTTGTCTGGGCAATATTGTTATATAATTTAAAATTCATGTATATAAATCATAAATCATAAACCACTTCAACGTCCCCTTGAGTCTACCATTCAAAAAATATTAACAAGGTCTGGAGTAGGCCCCCTCAAAATCGTAGGCCTGGGCCAAATGGCCCCACTGCATGGCCTTGTCTACCGATTATATGTATGAGGGCGTTTTCATCTTGTTGGAAGTTAGGATGTATTTGGTTGCAGTAAATTAATATTTTCAGTGTTTTTGTTTTAATGAGATTTCTCATTTTTATTAACGGTCTCTAATGTTAGTTTAATTTGTTCATCAACAATGTGGTTAGGGAATCTGTCGTTAATGAGTTTGGTTAATGTTTTTTAATTTGTTGTAGAATATTGTATTAGAAGAGGAGGTTAGTTTAGTCAGGTTTATTAGGTTTTTTATAATGGCTCTTTTGCATCTAAAGTTTCTTACAGATATTGGAGGAGGGACAATGGTGCTGTTTGATGTGTTGGTAGAAGTTAATGAGGCATGAGTTAGTGTTAGTAGGTTTTTTATATGGGGAGGTCATAAAGTTATGGCTATTAATATCAAGTAGGACATCTAGGAAGGGGATTTTGTTCTTAATATTAAACTCATAAGTAAAGTGAAAGACAGAATTTTTCTGAAATTTTTCTATAATGCATACTGGACACATACACACTCAAACAGTATACACGCATACACACACAAACAGTACACACGCATATACACGCATACTAGTATCCACATACAAACACACACCCACATATGTATATAAACATATACATACCCAGCTATATACACACACAAGAAACCCACAACTCAATAGAAGGAATACACATGCACAGGCACATACAGAGACACAATAACTTGACCCCATAGACCCACTTCAGCATTTATACCTCAGCAGTCATATTTATCTGGACAGAACTTCCAGGAAACATAAATCACACCAACCACTGCCACCCTCTTAATAGCCCAAACACAGAACCACCCAATCTAAACACCCCACCCCCTACCCTCACCCACTTTATACCTCATACACATATACAGACCTACTTAATCTAAACACCCACACTCACTTAATCTAAACACCCACACCATACCAGCTCAGGGACCCATAAGCAACTTTCAACCAAATAAACCAGGTCACCTAAGCATACAGAACACCCTTCATTTCATCTCTACTACCCAGCATGGATATTTGAACTTCTCTGCAGAGTTGAAATTTCATCTGATGAAGTTGCTCGCAGCTATGAAATGCATAAATGTGTATCTTCATGATAATAAATATGTTTG
>VCCN01000136.1:574451-591855 GCA_006491835.1 Architeuthis dux
AGCCAGCCAGCCAGATCAACCTATGTTGATATTGACAATTTTGGTTGACGGTTTCTAATGGGGAAACATTTGGAAATTTAAAAATGGCTTCTCAGCCCTCATTTGATCCATGATTCATGTACTGATCTGATTTTCTCCATAAACTAAGCCAAATCATCCAAATGACTGGACTGAGCCACTTGAAGCCCTTTGAGCTGAATTATCTTAAGTCCATTTCCACACTGCCTCATTGTTGTAAATCCCTCTTTCTTTAATGATTAGAAATATCTTCTCTGGTCTGATACAAGTCATCCTCTCTTAGAACGAATATGAGTTGCTTCTTTACACTGACCCACATCATTCCTTTCAAACTGATCCATGTCATCTCTCTGCTCAAGTACAAATCACTAAAAAAGAAAGTCACTATATCCTTTGGTAAGCCACCAATATCATATTATCACAGATCAATAACACCAGCTCAAGACTGACTTATCACTTTTTCCATACTGATCCAGACCTCTTTTAACCCTTTATGGGGCAAGTGACTATATGATCACCTGAGGACCTGTCAGCCACATGCAAATATTGTAGCCACAAAGAGAACATAATCCGTACCAATGTGGTCTGCAAGCTTTGCAAAGTACACTTGTGCTTGAACAAAGAAAGAAACTCTTTTTGAGGCATACAACACCCCATTAAATTAGCCTGTTTTTGGCTGGCACAATAACATTTTAAAATCAACTCGGAGGTGTCATTCTTTTGGTCAATATCAATTTTTTGCATCTATTCATTTTATTGAATGTTAATCTTTAATTCTATGTTTTATTTAACTTTCTACTTTAATTTTTAATTTTCTTATATTTTCCATTTTGGTCACTTTTTGGATGAGGCACCATGTATGATCACTTCATCAGGGGGGGGGTGGCCTCATAAACAAAAGAAATTTCAGAAAACTTGCAATTGAAAATATCTTGTAATTAGGTCTAGTTTAACATACAAAAAGGTTGTTTTGATATCTAAAATATTTTATGGGCTGCCCTATAAAGGGTTAAGACCACATCCATGTTACTCCTTTGATCTGTCACCAAGCACACATAGGTTATTATTTATACTAGGGCAGTGCCTGTTCCAAAGGTGGATGTTTGGAAGGGCTAGACTTTATGGTGTGTTGAGCAGCCTGCCATAATAGTCATATGAAACTACGACTTTGAAGGATTTCCGTTACTTCTCTTCAGTGTTGCCATTTTAGATATTTTGTCCGTTAATGCCTCACATGCAGAAGGTCCTGGGTTCGATTCCCGGTATGAGTGAAGAATGTGGAAAACTCTTCATTAGGATAAATTTCCCTCTGAACAGCTAATTGAGTACACTCTAAGCTGTGTGATTAGGGTGGAGGTATCCCTTCAGTGGACTTGCATCCTGCCAAGGGGGTGGTCATAAAAATTTGCAAGGATCACTAAGCTAACACATGCAACAGAAACTGGGTCTTCTTCACCAGGCGTATACTCCATTGGGAGTTGTCACTTAAGAGATGGGTGCTTTATTTTACTTTTATATCTAAATTTAGATCTATAATTTTAGATAAAAAGTCTATAGTTTTTTATTAATTTTTATTAGATTTCTTGAGAACTGTTGATCCAAAAAACCTCAAACTCAACAGAATGAACATTACTTAACTGCAACGAGGGGTGTCCGAAAAGTAAGGTACACACATTTACTAATTCAACATATTTATTACTATACAAATAAAACATTGTACATATGTTACCAGCACTACTAAACTACTTTTCCACTTAGTCGCCATCGAGATTGATGCACCTGTTCCATCGGTGCATGAGCGCATAAATACCCTCCACAAATAATGTGGCGTCGCAAACAGATAATAATCTGAAGGAGCCAAGTCAGGACTATGCGGTGGATGCGTTAAAACATCCCGACCATATCGCTGGAGTCACTCTTTTGTCAGGTTAGCCGTGTGTGGGGTGGTGTTGTTGTGCAGCAGGATGACACCCTTACGCACATGTCCTCATCTCTTTCGACAGATTCCCTCAGTCTGTCCAGTGTTTCACAGTATCTGACTGCGTTAACTGTCTGACAAAGAACACAGTTGCCATTAATTTCTTCGCTGACTGCCAAACTTTTAGGGGAGGTCAGTGACGATGCATGCTTCCAGGTCATTGAATCAACCTTTGTCTTCGGGGTAACGTGATGCACCCAGATCTCATCACCTGTGATCATGGGCCCCCCAAACGACATTTATCCGGGAAACGCTTCCACCCAGATGACGCTGTTGGTGCAAGGATAGTTTGATGACACGTTCTTTGAGGAGGGTATTTATGCGCATGTGCGCATGATGGGACAAGTGCATCAATTTCGATGGCGACTATGTGAATAAGTAGCATAGTAGTACTGGTAACATATGCACAATGTTTTATTTGTAGAGTAATAAACATTTTGGATTAATAAATGTTTGTACCTTACTTTTCAGACACCCCTCGCATATAGCTAGTATTTCATATTTGCACACTATAAGTCATGTACCTGAGTATGTAATATTATTGGAAATAATATTATTAGAAGTTTTAAAAAATGTAAGTATTCAGAATATGAAGCCAGGTAAGAATATCTAAAATGAAATATTTTATCCTACTGACACAACCTGATTCCTGATTTTAACTCTTAAATTCATGGACAGCTGATAGCTTTCTTCCATAGGGGGATGCTGACTCAAAGTGTGAGAGAAAAAACAACAATGCAACAGGTTTTTTGGTACGAGATAATCAGATCTTTAATACATAAGAAGAGAAAAGGATAGAGATAGAAGATATAGAGGGAAAGTGGGGTTTTGCGAGGAGAAAGGGACTCGTCATTATGGATGGCCGGTTGCAAGTTACGGGGGGATGATTCTGGATTTCTTGTTGTCTCTGGTAGCATTTCCTGCCAATTCGAGAATCTCAGCGGCATGGCCAGTTGCTCTATGACGCCGGCCATGTGGACGGGGGCACCGGCACCGACCCTCTTGGCATAGTTGCCTTTATGCAGAAGACGGTGGATATGACCGATGGGGAATTGAAGTCCGGCATGAGATGAGCGGATCTTGCTCTTTCCCTTAACTTTTTTTCCCTTAACATTTTGCTGTGTAGTTTGGAGTAGATGTAAATTCAGAACGAAAGTTAGCAGTTCAGTCACCAAAAAGGGGGAGGCCCTTTTTTTTAGGTCTTGTCTGCACGGCTGTCGAATGTGAAGAGGGAGGGAAAGGGATTTTGAAGTCCGCGGTCTCTCTTTTTAGGCGCTTCTCATTGGTCGAATTCCTTTACATCATATAAGATGAGAGGTCAGAGTTTTTGATTTAATTGAAAGGTGATGTATTAAATCCAGTGTTATCCACAGGTAGGTTTGTTAACAACAATTCACTTGATTCCAGCTAATCCATTTATGCTATAAAGGGTTTAATTATATTTAATATATGCTTGTAAGTGTAATTTATATGTATTAGATAAAATAATAAGTGCATTCCGGGCCATTCATCTGGATAGGATCTTTAAAAATTTTGCACTGTAAGGTACAGGTTTATGGTAATCTTGCTCTGCGCCAATATGCAGTCTCAAAATGGTTCGCATTGACATGAAAAGAATGGACTCCTTCCGTTGTTGTCAGCCAGACAGGAGTAAATATAAAAATGCAACAATGCATGTGGGTGTAATTCAGTTAAAAAGATGGACTCTTTCTGTTGTAGTCAGCCAGACAAGAGTAAGTATAAAATGCAACAATGCATGTGGTCCGCACCCTGCTCGGCGTGGTTCTATTAAAAAAATTGAATTGCATCAACATGTATTCATACATTGACTTGACAAAGGGGAAAGGGGGATCCATTCGAGTTATATTAAACCAGATATACATTTTTAAATGGCAAGGACATCACCATAATAAATCATATTCAGGATGATGTAAATATTGTAGATATTGATTCTAACAAAAAGGCATACTTCAAAGTCATTTACTAACATAGTGGAATCTAACCGAATCTGCGCAGACCAACACATTTCAAATCTATCCACAGTTGAGAGCACTGTAACATGTGTGCACCTGTCGGGTTTTAGATCCGATTTGGGACAGAAAATGCAACAGAAGTTGATCAAATATAAAAAGTGTATCTGAAATTCGAGATGCTGTATTGTAGTAATTATGGGTGTATTTGATAAAAGGGAAATTTAAAAATTAATTAAATTGTAAAAAATGTATCATGTATTTTGTTCCTTTTTAATTAGAAAATCACATATTAAATTGTAATGTGTATTTATGTGTATAGTGTTATATTTATTTCAAATAAAAGAACATGTAATTTGGGTGTGAAAATGTAGTAAAGCTCTTATTTATTTAAATTGTAAGGATGTATTCTACAATTCGAACCTGAATCAGAAGTATTGTTTTTAAGGAACAAACATTGCAATAGATAGAAATTAAGGGTATAATTCAAATTTATTTTTGAATTGAAAAGGTCTTAGCAAAATCTAAGATCAAAAGTTGGATTATAGGAATTTTTAAATTTTTCACTTTTTTTGTATATTTTTTTTGTTATAAGATAGGACATCAACTACACGAATAACACTTAATCTTTAGTAAATTCTTGTTTCAATGTAACGTAACTAATAAAAACATGCTACATATTTCTGGCCTAAAAATCCACACAAGATTTTAGGCTTGAAATCTGACACCATCTTGCTTTCTAGGAATTTAAAAAGAAAGAGGTCGCCACGTGGCAACAGGCCTTGACCTAGATTAAATCAGCTGTATCAGAGTTAAAGCCAACTGCATTATTAGGCAGTAAATTTAAACAAAATTCCGTCATTTCGGAAATAAACAATTTGCCATGTGCGTCCAGGAATTTAAAATTAGAAGGCATCTTTGCCAATTTTCAAAACAAAGTTTTGTACCAAGTGATCTTAAAAATCGCTACTCGATAAAACTGTAAACGAACCCTGTATCAAAGGATCAGCAGATTGTGAAAAAAAGGGAGAACTGTTCCCTTATGAAATTTTGGTGAATGACTACGGCTACTATTTTTTCATAGCTACACTTAGATAGGTGGGAGAGGTGGTAATGCTTTTAACCTCTTCTGTTTACCTATTTTTCCGCAGTCAGGAATACATTGAAATGAAGATAGTAACATAAAGAATATTACTACAAACAGATTTTAAAAGAATAGTAGAAAATAAAACCATATTTCTTAGTCATTACAGCATTATTATTTTAGGGGAATGCAGGAAGTTAAGCAAACTACTTGCTCTAGGCAGAATAATTTTAGACATTTACAAAAAATACAGTGCTTTCACGTAGGGATAAAAAAAACGTTATTATTTTAAAAGAAAGGCAATTCCTTGTAGATAACTTTCTTCAATCAACGTCACATCGAACATCATTTTTATGAATATTCAAAAGTATAATTGAACTGTTTTCTACAGAGAAAATATAGATATTGAATTATTTAAACAGGAAATCTTCCACTATCCTACTGACAAAACCTGATTCCTGATTTTAACTCTTAAATTCATGGACAGCTGGTAGCTGCTTGTAACTCTTCAATGAATAGAATTAAAATTAATGGAACTCTTCTGTGAATTGAATGAAACAAATTTTAAAATTCACCAAATGGTCAAAGGGAGATAATTTTAATCAGGAGTTATTTCCCTTGATAATGATATTCAATCTTTTTTTATGAATTTAAGAGTTAATTTTGCAGAAATTAATGATTATGAATTGAATAGAAAATTTTCGAGGTTGAAGACAGTTTGCAATTATAACATTTTATACAGGTCCATAATACTTTCATCATATATACAGGGTAGGTGAGAATTAACTCCCTATTAGAAATACTATGTAACTTTTGTAAATATTTGTGGTGACGGTGTGGACCGCGAGATTGAACCTGAGCCCTCTGCCCAGTCACAGCCAAAGAGACTCTGTGTGGCAGCGTTGTTAGAACATCCAGGCTCCCCGCACATGTTTTGCTGCGCCAGACATTTGCATATGGGCACTTAAATCATTCCTTAGTAGGATATAAGTGGCCGATTATGAAGAGTAAGAACAATTTGCTTTTGGCTGTGGTCTGACGAACATTGTTGGTGTAGAGCAAATATTCGAAAGAAAACTGTGTTTGCTGGTGTGGAAGAGTTTCCCTCCGAAGAGGTGTCCTGTGAAAGAGACTTTGTGCCCTGCGGTCCTCCCATTTTAAAGAGACTTTGTGCCCTGCGGTCCTCCCGTTTTAAAGAGACTTTTCTACTACAATATTAATTCTAATAAGAACAGACTTCTCCCTGTGGGTGTAGGTGAAGGAGGGGACCAAACCACAAAAGGTCAGTACCTACATTGAATTTTAACACAGCTGGCAAATTCTACCATTGTATGGTCCAAAGTACAGCTATTTTGACTACAATCGACCAATAAAAATTATATTTACAATAGGGAGTTTATTTTCACTCACCGTGTAGATAAGCATGCATGTGTGTGCATGTGTGTGTGTCCTCATCAATAGACCACCATGTAAATAAATAATGATTTTCAAATGCCTACCAATTACTTGAAGAGGACACCAAATTGGTAAAGAACTTTTATGATAACGTTCTCCAAGAATTAAAAGTGCATGTAACTCTTGAAAGAGGTGAAGAAAAAAGTCTGGAGGGGAAGGATTTCAAACGGAAAACAATTCCGAGATAAAAACTATTTTTGCACAATTTGTTGACTCTTTGTAGAAGATGGATTCAGGGCATTTTTATTCCTTTTTTTGTTAATTTTCTCAGAGTTGAGATTAAAACAAAGAAAAAGGAATTGGCAAAATAAAGCAAAAATACATTCTGCTGTTTTAGAGAATGAAAGCAGACACACATACAAATATACATGGTTTTTCAAAGTTTATTTCTTAGGTTTTATTAAAAACAGAATGAGGCAAGACATAAGAATAATCAGAAAGTATTAGCAAAGTTTAAAAAGAAGCGGCTACTCACAGAACTGACAGCGCCATATCTTACCATAATTTGAGAAATCTCAGTGTGTATGTATACACCGAGATAACATAACAACTGGTCATTGTATGAAGTTGATATTCGCCAGATATGTTTGTCAGCACACCGGTCATTGCAGTGTCAAGTTTGGAGTCGTTTGGATCAGCGGTTCTTGAGAACTCTAATAAAATAAATAAAAAATAGATTTTTTATCCCAAATTATCTAGAATTATAGATCTAAATATAATACATCACCAGCGTTCATGAGTGTCGGTTTATAGATTTAAAATGTAACGATGATGTAATAATTTTTGTTTTGTTTTGATTGTTGCTATTTGAATGACATCATAAACATAAGCATAGAACAGCGTCTTATTATTTTATGAAGTAACCAAAATACTTCGAAGCCATAGTTTTGTATGACGAAAAGAATCAAAGTGTTACATTTATACATACAAAACAATGCAAAAGGGGAGATAAATATAATCACTACAAAGTTTAATTGCATAAAATTTACACGTTGTTGTTGTTATTATTATTATTATTATTGTTGTTGTTGTTGTTGTTGTTATTCTTCTTCTTCTTTGGGCATCTCCAAATTATACACAATATTTACATATCAACTTCAAAACAAATACAAAATTCATAAAACCATATTCAAATGTACATAAATACAAACAACATCAACAATTTAACACAATTCACAGATCAAACTCTCTTGAAAATTTCATCCGACAGATTCCAAAAATGTCCTTGTAATCTCATATTTTTCCATAATCTTTAAAATTATCTAAATTATTTTTAAAACTTTGTACACTATTGCTATCTTTAACAGGACTAGGCACCTTATTCCAAAAATATATTACTCTATTAGGAAAAAAATCTAATTGTTTAGTAGTTTTAGTTTTTGCAATCTGTCTTGTCAATAGATTTCTAGTGTTTATAATTATAATCTTTTATTCTGAAAAATATTCTTCAACTTTACCTATATTAATTGGAGACATCTGTCTGTTTGTTTGTGTGTGTTAGTGTCTTTGTGCCACTATCATGCCAAAAAGACAAGGCTCATTGATCTAATGTTTGTCATGAAGACTTACAAGACATCTATCAAAGAGTACAACATGCCATTTCTAGCGAATTGAAGAAATTTCTAGCAAAATAAATGAGATATTGTGTTTGCAAAAATGTTTTTGACTTCACAAATGGTAGGGCAGATAAGGTGAAATTCAACCTGTGAGGACACCCAAGATCATTGGAGGTAGAATTTGGCCTTTATGATCTGTATTGCTGCCAAACAATTACATTCTTGAAGGTAAATTGGTATGTGGGGTTAAGTTGGACAGAAACAAATGATAGGATAGGTGGTGCTGACCTCCAAGGTTATTGGAGTTCACCTGAGGTCAATTTTGGATTAAAATAGATTTTGAAATTTAATTTTTCTGTTTTCTTTGTAAAACGTGCAACCCTGAAAAACGTTTTCAGACAAAAATTCTAAAACAACAACCATCTCATACTGGCATCCAAAAGCCCTGTCAAACTAAGAGACTACATCATTTGTTTTGTTCTGTGCAGCAGAATATTTTTTCTGGAACAGCTACTTTTTCAAGTGAAAATAGTGTAAACAAGACTGGTTGCTGCAGGGTCAAACTCCACTCCAACTTCTATTTGGACTGAAGATGTTTACTGCAACCTTTGTATTGTATATATAATGAATAAAAAATTATGAAAATATATATTTCTTTGTATAAATGTATTTATTTATTAGAATGAAATAAGCCTGTGCGTATATCTGTATGATAAATTTTTGTTAATATCTAAGACTTGTCATTTTAGCTCAGTCAGTAAGACAGCCCTCTGGCAATCAGTTGGTAGTGAGTTCAAATCACAGTAGGTGAATGTGAATTTTACATATCGGTTTACACCCCTAATTTTGGTGAGGATTATTCTTGTTCTTGTTGTTCTTGTTATGGTAGGAAAACAAAGTCAACTGGAGTTTGACTATAATCTTTTTTTTATTTGTTGTGTAGTGTAGTGAATAAATATATAAAAAAAACATATTTTCCCCTGTGTTATCATATTTGCAGTTATTTTCCCCCAGGCAGGGCCGGATATCTAGTAAAATATATGGTAACAGTTAAAACCATTTGAAAATTGGGAATTATATCGACATGTAAAGTGCTTCTGTTGTAACAGCAGCTGCTCCCATTTGTTCTGATTCAAATCTAATTTATGATTGGTGGTATCTCACCTGTCCTGAAAATATATTACTTTTTCCATTCTATTAAGATATGTGTGAAGTCGATTGGTATCATTTTGTGTTGAAAATATAGAGAATTATTATCCTTGGGAAAGAGATGAATGCCATAATTAGCAGTGTAAGCAGAGCAGTTGATGCTCTTTTGTCTTGCCTTATCAAAAAGGCCATTTCAGAAAAAATAAATAGACAAGGAGACCAATTGGCGAACTGAGCATTGATATAAATAGCATCTGGGAACCCCATATCAAAAAGGCCATTTCTGAAAAAATAAATAGGTCACCTAATCAAGCAAAATTAAAATTTGGCACCAAAACATAATACTGATGTATAGGAATATATATGAATAAAGAAAACAAGCTCTGTGCAGGGACCAAACCTGCGTCCACCCTGGAAGCAACCTTATATGCAGATTCTGCTCTACTGATTGCGCTAACAAAGTTATCATGGTAGGCAGGCGTCTTTTAATCTTACACATTATATTTGTGCCGAAAATACGAACGTGAGAGTAGAGAGCCCAGAAAAGTGTGGGATTAAAAGACTCCTGCCTAGCATGAGAACTTCATTAGCTCAATTGGTAGAGCAGAACCTGCATATAACGTTGCTTCCAGGGTGGACATGGGTTCAATCCCTGCACAGAGCTCATTTCTTTATTCACATTTATAATTTAGGCCGCTCGTTTAGCAGTTGTTCACACAGGAATATATATATATAAAAATTTCTTTTTTTAAAAATGGATGTAACGTGTCAAGTCGAATACAAACGTTGCATTCTGGGAAGTGATTCCACATTCTAGAACAAAGAACACCTGACGAAGGCCGGAGAGTACATGGCCAAAACGTTATGTATAAATGAACATATAGGTGAAGAAAATAGTCCGACCATACCATACACAATGATCTCTTCTGTCTTGCCGGTCAGTGGACATCTGCTTTGCTGTCAGTAGACAAAGTGACGAAAAATTATTAATGCAGTTGGGTCATTCCGAATGAACTCACCTAATGGCCCCATGGGAACCATCTTAGGTTTTGATGAAATTTCAATAGGTGATACCTTTTCTAGAGAAAATTCAACCCTGAAAATTTCAGCTTGAACTTGCTCTGCCGAGGCTTGCCATCCTAAGGTGAGTCTTCGTTTGATTTCTTCTTCTTTTGAGGATTTCATGGAGATTTGTTGTCCCAGGTAGTTGTAGTAGTCTACTTTCTTTAGCTCTGCATTTTCGATTCTGACTTTCTTGAAAATAACCAATTTTCTACAATGGATACTGCTCATTGGAGGCACAAACTGGTGCAGTATGTAGCAATTCATATAATGGAATCGGCAAACAGAATTGAATTAATGGTTATCGTCTCGACATGACTTTTTTTAGAAACCTCTTCCTACTTTTCTCTAAAATTTATTGATTCTACTGTCAGATTACTTTCCTACATACAGATCCATTAATGATTCGACAAGAAAAACCCAAACCAACATTTTGACAAGGTGAGAAAATCCCAGTCACAAGCAATATTCCATCACCAACAAACTTATTAGAAATCGTCAACCAAAACTGTCACCAAAACTGTCACCAAAACTGTCAACATAGGTTTCTTCAGTTTTTAAGTGGGTCTGGCTGGCTGGCTGGCTGGTTGGCTCTGTATGTTTTATGTAAATTTCAACATTATGTCTAGAAAACGTTTTTTTGTTTTTTCAAAATTCCTCCCCAAAATAGGTTTTTAGTGGGGGGTTCAATTTACAAAGAAAGTTTATGCTAAATTGGTCTCTTAGTTTGTGTCTGGCAGTGTTCACGCTTGTTCATGGCCCAACAAGAGATGAGATAAGTAACTCATTCATTGATCGCCCCTTTTTCCAATGTTTTAATTGATCACCCTAACACAACATGCTGCCAAAACAAGTTGTTCATGTGACGGTTTCTATTGAGTGACTAACCAGACCTGTATATTCTAAGAATTTACTTTGCACACCACTCAGCACGTGACATCAATGCACCAATGACTAAGCTGATTATAGTGTGGTTAATATATAAAATTGTGGTAAAACACTAACACCTTAGTGTTTTACCGATCTTGAAAATGGTGAGTTGTTTAGCCGAAAGCACTAGGTCTCATAAGATTTTTGGACAATTCTTACACCAATTAAATCCAAGCCTGTGTTCTCTTGTGTGGAAACAAGAAAAACTTAATAAAAGACTAACAAGATATTCCTTATTTTCTATAGTTTTGAGAAGTGTCATTAACATTCAAATAATTCCTTGGACAATTGAACTTCTTGTTGTTTGTGTTGCTAACAAAACGTTTTGGCCGATCCATTCTTCGGCCTTCTTCAGGTGTAATATCTAAATGTGATGGTGGTAAAGAGAAGAGAACGCTTATAACATAGGATTCAGCAAGGATAGAAAAACACCCAAATCCTATGTTATAAGCGTTGCTTACAGAACATTTTGGAATGAATTAACTGCACTAATCAAGGTATAGCTGTACTTGGATAACACATCTAATGTGTTTGACCTGAGGTATTGGGTTTCCGGGTTGGAGTGTCCTGTGGTTTAGTGACCTCAGTGTGTTGGTCAAAGTGAGCATTCCAAGGGGTGGATTGGGGGTGTGTAATGTGTTGATGATTTGTGAGCATCCCATGTTTGTGTGAAGTGTCCTCCAACACAGGACACTCCAAACCAACACACACGCACACAGCCAGGGAAATTCTCCATCTAGACACAACCCTTGATCGATGCAGTTATGAAAACATGTTCTCTCTAATTTCCTTTTGAAAACGACCTAATACGTCGAAACATGTTAAGGTATTAAATAAATTTCTTGCAAATTATTCTGAGTCTCCACATTGTCATTTCCCAAGCATCATTATGTCGGATAACCTCTGTCCTTTCATACACCATATATATATATGTATGAAGTATTCAGTGAATGGATAATTTTATATCCGACAGAATATGATAATTATAATTCTAGTCTTCAGTCATCAAGCCATCACCTGTGAAGATAGGGTTTAGACAGGTGAAACAGCTATAAAGTTAGATATGTATGCACAGGAATACCTTGAATAGTATGGGTTTTGATGTAGTACGGTTAAGGTATTGCTGTACAAATTAATGTAACTAAGTATAAGTTGCAAAAAAAAACCACATTAAATTCTAATAAGACCTTGAACAGTACGGTTTTGAACAGTACGGTTTTGAACAGTACGGTTTTGAACAGTACAGAACATTTTGGAACAAATTAACCGCATTAATCAAGGTATACCTGTATATAGTTAAATGATATATACATTATAATTATATATTAATGTATATTATGCTATAATTATATTTGTATTACATTAATACTAGCATAGTACCCATACAAAATTAGGGGATTATTTACATATGGATTTGTACTTCTGCCTAGGATCAGAGTATCTGTGTGCTCTGCCTAGGATCAAAGTGTAGTATCTATGGGCTCATTGAAAAGTGTTACACACAAATATATATATAAATATGAAATTTTTTAAAAAATATTTATTATGGGATCTGCTATAGTTTGCTTATATGTAAGATATCTATATCTAAATCTATGTATAGAAAAATAGTCTAGCCATTAGAGGACTTACACTTTTTAATAGCTTACCAGATCAGCATCAGCATCAGCATCAGCAGCATCAGCATCAGAAGCATCAGCAGCAGCATCATCATCATCAGCAGCAGCATCATCATCAGTCCACTGCTGGACAAAGGCCTTTCCCGTCTCCTTTCATGACGACCTAGATTGTGCTAACCTCTGCCACGTCTTACCAGCAAACTTTTCTATTTCATCCATCCATCTTGTGTCTGGTCTTTTCCTACTGTGTTTACTGTCTCATGGGCCCCAATCATCTTTTCCCCCATCTATTGTCATCTCTTCTTGCCAGCCCATCTCCATTTTTGCTGCTTAATTATTTGTATAATATCCTTCACTCTACTCCTCCATCTGATCCAAGTTGATCTTTTTCTATCTCTTGGAGTTATTCCTAGCATTGCTCTTTCCATGGCTCTCTGTGCTATTCTAAGTTGGTTTTCAGCTTGTTTTGTTAATTTCCATGTTTTGCATCCGTAAGTCATAGCTGGTATTATGCATCCATTATACATTTTACACTTTAAGCACATTGGCAAGGTGCTCTTCAGAATGTCTCTATTCATACCAAATGTTTTCCAACCTATCGTTATGCATCGTTTTATTTCGCAGTCATGGTCTTTCTCTAGTTTTATTACCTGTCCTAGGTAGATGTATTCATCGACCGCTTCTAGAGCCTCCCCTTATGATCTTTATAATCTTTTTTTGGTCTCAGAATGTTTGGTCTTAATGTTGGATATTTAGGCATCCGTGGGCGGAGGTCACAAATTTAACCCCCACAGGTGTTGAAACTTATAAACAGGATATCAACAAAAAACCCCAAACTGCAAGGTGTCCAGAACTGGAAACAGACACAACAGGTGTTCAAAAGTCATGAACAGGATATCGACTGAACTCTGACCTATCGGTGGTAGGCTTGAAAATCAGTGTGGGCATTCAAACCCCAAGAAGCAGAGAGACAGACCGCCTATCTCTCTCCCCCTCTTTACTCTCTGCCAAGACACAATGTATCTTGAAAATATTTATAAACAAGTTTCAAGTCTTCCTTTTTCTCCAACACAGACATTAACAGATTAAAAATGCAACAAAAGATTATGTACTTACAGGTCCTTTATTCAAATAATGACTGCGGTCACAACACACACGTGTGTTCTCGATTTCTCTCTGATCTACTAAACAATACAATATGGCTGCTCGTTGACCAGAACGTAAAACAGCGCCCCTTAGTGGAAGTGGATAAGAACTCTCCTGCCTAAGCGGAATAACCCATGATACTTACTTAACATTCAGGATTTTCCTTCCGCGGACCAAGAGGGATATACAACATTATATGTTATTTAAAATTGACTGAATTTTCCAGAGTGAATTTTCTAAGACCAAATTTTCTGACCACCGTGCCTATTATGTGATACTACAGGGTGTCCCTAAAGTCTGGATACATAAGAAATATCACTATTTATAACTAACTATATTTTTTTGCCCCACAGATTAAATATGGTTTGTCGAAAGAAGAAAGGATTGAACTGGTACTTCTTAGTGGACATGAAGGATGGTCATATTGAAAGATAGCAGATGATTTTAATGCACTTCATCCCAGAAGGACCCCAGTTGGCTTTTCCATCATGGGAAAAGGTGGTTAGAAAGTTTAAAGAAATAGGCAGTGTCATGGACAAATCCTGTTGCATCACAAATGGTGGAAAACACATTGAAGATGTTATTTATTAATATTTCAATTAAATAAAATGTTGTTCAAATCTTTTTATTGAAAATATGCATTTTGCTTATATGTCCAGACTTTAGGGACACCCTGTATAATAAGATGGAACATCAGGGAAGAAATATGAAATGTGTTATTACACTGTATAATGCATAGCCATAAATATTCAATGAGGAGAAAAAAATGTCAAAAAATTGCTATCATGATTTTCTGAAATAAACAACTCTCATTTATTTACCTCTCTTGGAATAACATATTCAGAATTCAATTCCTGTTGGAACCTTATAAATGTTATTGTCTGCTGCTTCCATACTCTTATTCCATTTCCTAAAATTGATTAAAAATCTTTCTTGTCCTTTGGTTGTTATCAATCTGGTATTGCGATGTAGTAGAATTCTTATTTACCTCTGCCATGAAGTTGGAAAGATATACAGGTATCCCTTGCCATTTTTGGTTTCGATAATTCATGATTCAGTCTTGAATAATTTTATGGGAATATTTTTACGAGTTTTGCAGTGTACCACAAAAAAACCACATCATAGAAAATATGCTGTACAGTATAAACAAAATATAGGAAGTTTAGGAAATCATAAATGCATATATATTTATAATATAGCAACTACCAACTTTTGACAAAAAGTGACGTGTGTCGATAAAAAAAAATGGAACTTGTAATCTATTATTTTTATCGTAATAATCTTTGTGTTATTAATATGGAGAAAGATTGTAGAAAATTATCAACTAAAAATTACTATAGACAATATGGAACCGGAGAATGGCAAGGGATAACTGTATGTATTTACTTGTGTCTGTCCGTTTGTCCACACAATATCTCTAAAGGTTCTCAATGAATTTCAATGAAATTTTGTGGAAGGCTTGATCATGGTCTAAGGAAGAACTGATTTTTGGGCATTTCCAAGAATTCTTACAGTTACCTCCCATGCATTGTAGCTATATGTGTGTCCACACAATATCTCCAAAAGTTCTCCAGGAATTTCAATGAGATTTTCTGGAAGGGCAGGCCATTGGGTAAGAAAGATTTGGTTGAATTTTGGAGCCAAATTTTTTTTTTGATTGAGAGATATTTATTTTGGTCTTTTTCTAACATTTGTATTTAGGCATGAATATAATGTGGCTCTCTATGTTGACAGTATGAAATCAAATGATGGATAATTTTATATCCGACAGAATATGATAATTATAAAGACATTTATTAGGACAAATATAGGTTCTCAACTAATAAATATCTTTATAATTATCATATTCTGTCGGATATAAAATTATCCATCATTTGATTTCATACTGTCGACATAGAGAGCCACATTATATTCGTGCCTGTCATACATTTTGGTATCCACTTATGTTTGTCCACACAATATCTCCAAAGGTTCTCAATGAATTTCAATGACATGTTGTGGAAGAGTAGGTCATGGGTTAAGGGAGAATTGGTAGAATTTTGGCTCAGATCCAGGAAATTATCTGCACTGCCTCGTAGCTATATATGGACTGATTTTCATTCAGTTTTTAGTGACAATGGAATTGGCAGAGGTGTGTCCTTTCTAGTATTTCCAGCATTAAACAAGACCGTTTCTGTTTTTTCTGCATCTAGTTCTTCTTTTAATACTTTATCTCTTGGACAACCTTCTATCAGCACAAACACTTGTATCATAAGGAATGTTTTTTCCATTCATGAAAGGAATGATAGACAAAACTCCAAATTAAATTTTTCTGATGTTTACAACCAAAGATTAGCTCGATAATGGGCTCTGGTGACTTTGATTGATCTGGAAGTTAGCCTATGTGGGAAGTTGATTTTTATTCTTTATCCATGCAGAATATGATGTCGATAGTTCTTTTACTTTTCGCGGAGAAGAGGCATGGACAAACAAACAAACAGATGGCTCAAATATTAGTATATATATAGTATGTATTTAGGCAATAATCCTTCATTAATGCATGTCTGGTTACACTTGTATTGTAAGGAATGATAGATAAAACTCCTGGTTTCCTGGTAGACGCCTTACCTGCCACCTCTCTGATCAGAGCGCTATATGAACCCACCTAAACAGACACATACCCCTCCAAATTCCCATATGCCAAATTCTTGTCAACAATACTCGCATAATAAAACAGATCAACTGCAAAAAAAGGCTTGCGATACTAGAAGCACTTACAATAAAATTAAAAACCCAACCCTCAACAAAATCTTCTTTAGGCATGGGCAAGAGTCTTAAATGTATTCAACAACTGAAAACCACTCCTAGCAAAGAATACATTCGCCCACCACTCACACTGTGATGCCACCTCAACCAACCAATGGCTCACGACAAATTTAATTTGGACACTATTTGAACAGTGCAAAACAGTAGCACAACAGTTTTTCATGATCTCGAAAATGACTGAATGTATAGTCGAAAGCGTCTGCCATCTCAGAAGCAGCAGGAGTAAGACCAAAACACCAAAAACAAAAAAGAAAACCACCAGCATGGAGAGAAAGAATCAAAAACAAAAATCAAAAAACTGGGTGGCCAACTATCACTCCTGAGTGAGTTAGAAAAAGATTCCAACATAAAGGAAAGAAAAAGGAAACTAGCTGGAAAGACAGCTAAACATCGGAAAGAAGGAAGATGTGCCGATAGCCAAAGAGACGCTAAAGCAACAAATTCTAGCAAAGGCGCAGAGACTCAGTAGATTCACCAAAAGAAGCAATTTCTTTTGGTAACACAAAATCTTCAAAGAATATGCCAAAAGACTCTACCGAGAGCTGGACAAAAAGAAAATAGACGTCTGTGTACCACCTACTACCAAAGATGTTAAGGAGTTCTGGAGTGAAATCTGGGAAAGCAACAAGTCT
>VCCN01000136.1:624947-639466 GCA_006491835.1 Architeuthis dux
TTTCTTACCGTCATTCTCCCGTAGAAAGCTCAATATTGAAACTGGGCCATCTTTTAGGAGGTCTCTTTAGCAAAGGATTTAGAATTATCTTGAGATCTAAACAAGAGTTTCTTACCGTCATTCTCCCGTAGAAAGCTCAAAAAGGGCCATCTTTTAGGTCGACTGCCAATGCGTAATACGTCTCTGCTTTTAAATAGAAAACATCCGGGTTTATATTGACTTTTCTTTTGAATCTTTATTTGTTTTATTCAAATATTTTGGCTGATTTATTCTACAGCCTTCTTCAAATGATATTTAATCCAGTGTTTTAAATGTTGTCGAGGTCTTTATTTTACTCTATGAGAACAAAAACTATTTGAAAACATATTTCTCACTTTCAAATATAATTTTTCTGAATCACAAAAAACAGCATATATATAGATACATAGTTACACACACACACACACACACACACAGAGGGTTGTCAGATAGTTGGAGACCTATTCTGATCAAAAACACGCAAAACTTGCCAAATGCAAAAATTATTTATAAAACATTGCAATACTGCAGCACACACTAAGAATAATAATAAAAGTATTACTGCAACAAAGGTTTTACGAATGGCAGACAGTAAGGGTTCAGTTTACCATTACAGATAGATACATAAACTTACAAAATTGACAAATTTCCTGCGGAAACAAAGGTCTTGTGGATGGGAAACACAAACTATTAATTTTTACTTCTATTTTCTAAAAATAGACTGTTCAAAGGAAAAAAAATAAATATGGCCAAACCAAAAAGTTCATGGTCAAATGCTTTTCACAAAATATGGCCAAAATGGCAACTCTGCGCGCGCACACACACACGCACGCGCACGCGCACATACACACACGCACACACACGCACGCACACACACGCACACACACAAAATGCGTATGTGTGTAGCACTGAGCGGAATTATTTCGCCCCCACAAGGGAAGCCACCTTCACAAATTTGAAGCTATCCAATCAGGACGTGAAGGATGACTGGATTTTGAAATGTGTCTTCCTCATCAGAACAAAAGCCGATTTAGTTAATAGTTCAAAAACGCAGACACACACACACGCACACTCACACGAGGTCGATTTTAATGGGGAGTGGAGGGCTCACACGTGTACGTATGGGAAAGGGACAAATGCGTCAGAAATTGGCTCCCGACCCAACCCAACCATGTAGATCGAAGGGGAGGTGCTGCCCCAGTGTCGGAATCCGCATGACTTGACATTACATACTTTTTTGTGGCCACAAGACAAATGCTGGGCTGGATAAGTTAATTCAATAAACCAACAAAACTTGGAGATCAGGATGTTAGACATTGCCAGATTTGCCTCCAAATAATCAGTATGTTAGATATTCGAAGTATTGCCTCTAAAAGATCTGGATTTTAGATATTGCAAATCAGGATGTTAGACATTGCCAGATTTACCTGTAAAAGGTCAAAGCCACCAGCACGAAAACAATCAACAAAATGAATTCGACGATCTTCAAAATGATCATCACTAAAAGATCAATAGGTTAAATATTGCGAGATGTGTCACTAAATGATCAGGATGTTAGACACTGCAAGATTTGCTTACAAAACTTCAGGATGTTAGATATTGCTACATTTCCTCTAATCTACATAGATATTACCAGATTTGCCTCTAAATGTTCAGGATATTAGACGTTGCTAGATTTGCCTCTAAAGGATCAGGTTGTTAGACATTGCTAGATTTGCCTATATTAAATCAGGATGTCAGATATTGCTAGATTTGCTTCTATAACATCAGGATTTTAGACATTGCTAGATTTGCCTATATTAAATCAGGATGTCAGATATTGCTAGATTTGCATCTATAACATCAGGATTTTAGATATTGCTAGATTTGCCTAAAAAAGATCAGAATGTTAGACATGGCTAGATTTGCCTCTTTAAAATCAGGATGTTAGACATTGCCAGATTTACCTGTAAACGGTCAAAGCCACCAGCACGAAAAAAATCAACAAAATGAATTCGACGATCTTCAAAATGATCGTCACTGAAAAGAAAACAAAAAAAAAATAATACCATCAACAGCCTTGAAAATTCAAAATCAAGGAAAAGAAAGAAAGACATTCTTTGGTATAAAAAACAAAATCTCACAAAAATTATTATTGCTGACCTGCGTCTCCCCCTCCTTTTTTCTGCCCTTTTTTGTGGACAAATGTTAAAAGTGGAGATAGGAAAATTAAATTGCCTAAAAAATCAATGGGAATACAGAATTTGATAAATCTTTGGATCCAAATTAAATATATATTACATATATATTATATTGTACGTATATATCTGCTCTCTCTCTCTCTCTCTCTCTCTCTCTCTCTCTCTCTCTTTCTCTCTCTCTCTTTCTCTCACACACACACACACCCTAACCCAATTAATATTGTGTTGTGCAGAGATCTCTTTTTGTTATATTGATTAAATCAATTGAAAAACAGGTCTGTTTAGTCACTCAGTGGATACTTTTTGGCAGCATGCCTTTTTGGGGTGATCAATTAAATCAAACAAACAAACGTGAACGCTGTCGGAGACAAACTAAGGGATCAATTTAGTATTAACTTACATTGTGAATTGCAACCTTTCCTAAAAATTTATTTTGGTGGGGGATTTCAGAACAAGAATTTTCTAGACACACATGTTTAAATGTTCAGCCCTCTAGCTCCATTGGTGTTGCCAGTACGCGTGAGAGCCAGCGAGTTAGCCAGCCAGAATCATTGAAGAATACAATGTTAACATTCATTAGACTTTATGTATAGATTGTTTTGGACTATTGTCCTCATCTTGGTTCATCTTTTGAACGCAACGTTTAGGCCGTTGTACGCTCGATGGGTGTCGTAGATGGGGATGGTTTGGAATGTTGGGACGAGCCACCCTTCGAAGCCTGGGTCAGAATGTTGGGACGAGGAGCCCCCCCCCCCTTCGAATAGTGGGTCAGAATGTTGGGACGAGGAGCCCCTTCGAAGAGTGGGTCAGAATGTTGGGACAAGGAGCCCTCCTTCGAAGTGTGGGTCAGAATGTTGGGACGAGGCGCCCCCCTTCGAAGCGTGGGTCAGAATGTTGGGACGAGGAGACCCCCTTCGAATCGTGGGTCAGAATGCTGGGGCGAGGAGCCCTGCTTCGAAGCGTGGGTCAGAATGTTGGGACAAGGAGCCCCCTTCGAAGCGTGGGTCAGAATGTTGGGACGAGGATCCTTCCTCAAGACTTAAAGAAATAAGGGACCGAAATGAAAACAAAAACGAATACTATCCAACTAGCTATTGTAACTTATAATAAACACACCAAAGGTTGACCCTTTCAAGCCAACCAACACAAACTGGAGGGGGCAGGATCTCTCTGCTACCCTGCACGTCCCCAGGTGGCGGATGGAGAAAGCCCCATAGATATACGGGATACCGTCTAAGACGGCGTGGATCATAGAGATCCCCTGTAGATATATAGGGGCCCACCGGATATACCGAATAAGGTGGCACCAACCTAAATGCTCACCAGAAATACTGGCAACGGGTGAGCTAAATTAGCCACCACCTTCCCAAATCCAATATGACAGAACAACCATACAAATATCGTAGCGTTCCTGTTGGATCATCGCCTAATAAAGGTCCAACCGCATTGCTTCGTGTGCCTGCTGTCAATGTGCATCGAATGCGAGCAGACACTGTCCAAGCAAGACAGACTCTTGGACATTAATCAAACTAAACAACATGAAGATATACACTTACAATGTTCATGGCATAGCCGAGGACCACAGACTAGACCAACTGCAAATGGAATTGGAAAACATCGACTGGCACATCGTATGTATAAGTGAAACCCACAGAAAAGCGGATACAAATTCCAGTGGTGTAGGATTCTTAGTCAATAATAACATCGCAGGCAACGTTATAAGCTTTGACAATATATCAGATAGAATAGCCTGGATAACAGATTAAGCAAAAGATACACACTGAAGGTAATCCAGGTCTAAGCGCCTACTTCGACAAGCTCTGACCAAGAGATTGAAGAGTTTATGACGACATCAGTAAGATAATAGACAGAGAGAAGCCTAACTACACAATACTCATGGGAGACTTTAATGCTAGGATAGGTCAAGGAAAAGTTGAAGAATCCAGTGTAGGAAAATAAGGAATAGGCCAGAGAAATGTGAGAGGCGACATGCTAGTACATTTCTCAGAGAGATACGGCTTACAGATAACTAATACATCCTTTCAAAAAACGGGATTGCCGAAAGAGGACTTGGTAAATCCCAAATGGCACAACAGAAAACGAAATCGACTTCATACTAACTTTCAAGATAAATAACATTAAATACGTTACCTTTATAAACAAAGTAGACATAGGAAGTGATCATAAAATGGTAGCGTGCAGAACTAAATTTAACTTTAAAACTGAAAGGAATAAAATGATTCTTAAGAAGAGATGCCCAAATAAGATAGAGATAGAGAACATTAGCAACTTCAGAGTAGCGATAGAGAACAGATTCCAGGCCTTGTGGAATACTAATAATAATTAAGGAAGCAGCAGAGATGGTAGGCGATACAAATGTAAACAATAATACAAGGGAATACTCTAAAGCAAACTTATCAAAAATAGGGACAAACTGACAAAAGTAACAGAAGAATAGTATACAAATGTGTACCCCTCCAAAACCACAAACTAATAATCCTATAGATACTAATGATATCCCAGACATAACAGTAGACGAAGTAGTGTCCAAATTACGAAATATGAAACTCGGTAAAGCCCAAGGCAAGGATGGCATAACGACATACCTTCTAGAAGATGCAGGAGAGACCTTGCACAAATGACTAGCACAGCTATTCACACAATACTTAAGAGAGAGAAAAGTTCCCAAACACTTTTGTCTCGGAATAGTAATCCTACTCCACAAGAAAGGAGACAAGCACGACCTTGGTAACTATCGCCCTATCACACTATTTTCTAACATATATAAACTTTTCACAAAAATAATCACAAACAGATTAACAGGCACCCTAGACGAAAATAATTAGACTACATAAAGATACAAACAAGATAAAGATAGCAAAGGGAGTAAGACAAGGGGATACAATATCGCCTAAACTATTCACAGCGAGCCTTGAAAGCATCTTTCGGAAAACTGATTGGGTGGGAATTGGAATAAGCATAGATGGAGAATACTTAAGCAACTTAAGATTTTCCGATGACATCTCTATGACGTCGGAAGCACCCGAAGAATTACAAAACATGCTAATCGATCTAAGTAGGGAAAGTAAAAAAGTAGGCTTAAAGATGAACAGAACAAAGACAAAAGTAATGTTCATCGATAAAATCCCCAAAACGGTCATAAAGATAGAAGGTGAGATTCTAGAAGAGGTTGATGAATACATCTACCTAGGACAACTAACTAGAGAAAGACCATGACTGCGAAATAAAACGACGCATAACGATAGGTTGGAAGGCTTTCGGTATGAATAGAGACATATTAGTATTTAATGAAAGCAAGAAAAACAAAGTACACTAGACCGCGTTAACCGCGGTATATAAGTTCAACAACTCCACGCTGATGGTGAAATCCGCGGATAATATCGAACCATACATACTAGCAGTGTTGCCAGATTTATTTTCAATCTTATATCTAAAATGGAATCAAAAACTTCTAGATTCTTCAGATATGTATCTAAAATATATTACATATCATTAATAACTTAAATGTGACTTTAATAATCTACATTTGTTATGATTTGTGTAACCGGCCAGCTGGGCGGAAATGTAAGTGACCTCGATCACTTAGGAGATGGGTATATTGCATCAATGTTGTAAACAGGAAATGGTGACCGGTGATTGACACCGCATAGGCGTTTGGAGAAGCCTATAAAGAAGTCAGTCATCCCTCCCTGGGGAGCGGACAGAAATCTCGGCACTCAAAGAAGGCGAAAGTTACGACCCCGCTGTCCCTGTTGGGGGACAGCCTGGCGGTTCTCCTTATCTTCTCGCTCCCACTCTTCACTCTCCGGCCGACAAGGATGTATGTTGTGTAAAAAAATATGTCCAGATATTTTTACAAGCAAGTCTTCAAGTTTCCTTTCTATCTATTTCAGGACACCCCACTATACAACACATTTACTTTATTAAAATATTACTGATTTCATAAAAAATATTACTTATTTTATTACTAAAAATTAAATTAAACATTACTTATCTTATTACAAATAATCTATAGCAATTTCTGATGTCCAGACGTAACCAAAAACACCGAGATTTAGATTAAAAAACATCTAAATTCGGCCAACCGTGGATAAGTTAAAACGCGATTGGCGATTCCGATCATAAAAAGGAATCCATACAGAACACAATTACGGGACCTTGAAATCTTGTTTGGATAATCCGAAATTCGAATAGTTGATGTTCGAATAATCTAGGTTTCCTGTATATCAAAATATTAAAAAAGCCGATCAGCCTGGTTTTCTGCCAGTTTCAAAGTCCTAAACCCGAATTTGTATTTAATGGAACATCCATGATTTATGAAAAGGAATACAATTTTTGTCTTCTCTCTCTGTATTTGGTCTCGGATTATTGTCCATGAAGAATTCTCCAAAATCTTCTTCACTTTTGTAGGAACTGCGTGAAATAAAGTAAATTTTGATGCATAATTTCAAATATACATACATAAATACACCCACACACACAAATACCACGGGACCAAAGACGGCTGTGTTAGGAGCAGATTGTTGACGAAAACAGTGACAGTGTAGAATGGAGGGGTTTCTACATGTTTGTGATTTGTAAGGGATTAATAAATGTTAAAGAGGGGTTACCAATTTGTTGAGTTGAAGTGGATGTGTAATAAATGGTGAAACAGGGGAGATGGTGTTTGAATTGTAGAAGTATGTAGATCGTTTCTACATTTGAAATTAGCGGTGAAAAAACGATGGCAAAAATGACCTGTCATGGCCGCCGGAATAGCAGCAGGAATAGCAGTTGGCGTCCTGGCGGTGAAGGGAGGTCAAAAGAGGAAAGACGGAAAATAGGCCATATGGTTTTGGCGGTCAATTCAAACAAAGGAAAAGAATGAAAACACAAAGGCGTTAGATTTAAAATGTAAAAAAGTTAATGTTTAATAATAAAAAACATTGTACGGAAAAAAAGGGTACAATAAAAAAGGAAATATATGCATATGTAAAAAAGAGTTAGTGAAAGGTTTTGGTGAGATGATGGCGAAAAGAAAAGAAAAAGGATTTTGCCTTTAGCCATTTTTCGAGTTCCGAAATGGATTTTGTGAGAATGCAGTGTTAGTTATACGAACTAAATACGTAGGCGATAAATGCGCCTAATAATGTCTGCTCTCAACAAAAGAAATCGGATGTTAAGTGAAAAAGAGGGCTTTTGAGAGAAAGTAGAGAAATGCCAGGCATGAAGGAAAGATAGTTTCTGGTCAGGAAGACTTTTAAGGATTGCTTCGCTAAACCTGATTTTAACAGAAACTAATTATCGATGGTCATATAAATTCTCGAAAGAGCCTATAAATGAGGTATTTATTCCTAGTCGTGGCGAAAAGAAATGGAGAAAGAATGACCAACGATTTGCAGTTAAAAGTAATTTGAAGTAATGTCCGTAGTTAGAAAGTGGGGCCTAAGCGAGACCGAAACATTACGTGCCAGAGAAATAGACACGGGCGTAAGAGGCACTGTTAGGGAACAGGCTACGAAAAGCCAGGAGAATATAAAAACAATGGTTTTTATAGGCGTGCTGACGTCACGCAAAAAAGGAGCTAATATTAGTTGCGTACTTCATAGGGGTCAGAGCTGGCCCTTGTCGAGGTGACAAGACCAGTTTGCTATTTTAAACCCTATTTTAGTACTTAGTAAAAAGTAACTGCTACAACAATAATAAGAAATAATGTTAATTAGTAATATTAATGAATGAACTTAGCAGTAAAGCATAGAATAATGTTAAACGCAAACAACAAACAACAAAAAATAAATAAATGAATAAAGCAAAACTTAGCTCTCACCGGGTAGTACCACTTGTTGAGTCTAGAAAGCTTTGTAGCTTTAAACACTAAAGATGTTGATGAAAACAAAATATATATGTTTTGTCTTTTAATATAGAAATTTCATATTTATATCAGTGTATATTTATATAAGTCTTAAAGTCTTGAAGCATTTAAGATGTTACCATGGAAAATGTGTTTAAACTAAAGATCTTTCCTGCAGAAATGTTTTTATGTTCTGTTTATTTGACATGTAAGTCAATTATTCACTAATAAATATCAATGATGTTCAGAGGGATTCATGTTTTACACAGAATTAGATCTTATAGTACTATAAGTATTTTTTTTCTTGTGGGGATCATCAGTTGTTTGCCATGAAACTGTTTCGGGGATTTAAAAATAATCATTCTACCATGGTTCCCCAGCAGTGCTGATCAAGCACCACCTCCCTCAAGCTACACTTCTTATATTTAGTTTGTTCTTTTGTTTTAGGGCAGAATCATAATATAAGTAGTTTCTTTTTGTATGTAGGATATTATCATAGTGTATTTCTGTTATAGATGCAAAACGTATATAAATGACCTAGTTAGTAAAATGCATATAATGTTTGGTCAAAAATGACAGACAGGGAATATTCTGTCATTTTTTAGTAACTTGTTTACTAAACAATTGAAAAATATACCCGGGTTCATTCTGGTGTCATTAGATTGCACTAACTTTCTTGGCTTAAGAGGCCTTTATTTAAAAATATATTAAAACCTGGACGAGGGGAAAGCGTGCACGTCATAATGAGGACGAGGGAGTGGGGAAACTAACAGGAACTGTCGTCCAGGGCCATCTTAAGAATATTTTAAACCCCCGGGCAAAGCAATGTACTCGATTTGGCCCGCGGGCCGTAGTACCGACCAGGATTTAATAAATGGATTCAATAAAGACTCCAGAACTGCTTTAAACATGAATGTAAACATAGGTTTAGAGAATGATTTTCTATTTAATAATATGAACCTGAATTTTAAACTTTCAAATTGAATTTTGGGGCCCCTAAAATCGTGGGACACTCGGGCAACTGACCAGTGTGCCCATGTGATAAGAAGGCCCTGTTGTCGTCTATAAAGGAATAATTGGTTAATATTCATGTAAGTAAATAGCATAAAGCATATATATATATATATATGTTTGTTATGTGGATGTAAGGAAATCAGACATAACGATAGAAGTAATTTGAGAATGTGGAAATGAAAGAGTGAGAAAACCGTGTTACGTCTCAAACATATTTATTATCATAAACATAAGCTTTTATGCATTTAGCCGCTGCAAGCAGCCTCATCAGAAGAGGTTCGAACATTGTAGAACAGTGCAGGTGCAGCCCTCCATGTCGGGATAGCTGAATGAAGTGAGAAATAATATTTGGCATTTGTTCCTGAAAGGGAGGACAGGTGACATAGTTATTGGTCGAAAGGTCAGTGTAGGTTTTGCTCGAGCTGGTAGAGGTCTTTAGATTGGGTGGTTCTGTGTATCAGCTATTAAGTGGGTGGGAATGGAGAGGGTTGATTCATGTTCCTTGGGATCCTGTCCAGGTTATTGTGTGTGCTATTGCGTGTGACGTCCGGTCAGTATGTTTCTGTGTTCCTCTATGCGTGTGTATTCCTTCCATTGTAAAACAGGGGGGGGTTCTCGCGCGTGTATACGACTAGGTATATTTGTGCTTATGTACATATGTGTGTGTGTGTATGTTTGTATATGGATATTACTGTTTATGTATGTGGGTGTGTAATGTATATATGTGTTTGTGTCTAGTGTGTGTGATACATACATTTTTATTTTATACTTATGATAACCGTCAGCAAAGCGACGCCTCATAGACTACTACTACTGCTGCTACTTCAACTACTACTACTGCAACTACTACTGCTGCTACTCTACTGTTACTTCTACTACTACTATTACTCCTAGTAGTACTACTACTAATAATAATAATTGAAGAAGAAGAAGCAGAAGAAGAAGAAGCAGAAGCAGAAGCAGAAGAAGCAGAAGAAGAAGAAGAAGAAGAAGAAGAAGAAGAAGAAGAAGAAGAAGAAGAAGAAGAAGAAGAAGAAGATTTAATTGCAAATGTGTATAAAATCTGGATTCATTCTGGTCACAACAATTTGCACTAATTTTCTTTCAAAGGGTGACCCAGTGGGTCACAGGGTTATCTAGTAATTTTACATGATTTCATTTTGGAGAAAGAAAATTGTAAATCTTACTTTTTACGAGAATCCAGGAATTCCATCCATGTAACATAAATGACATGGTTGGATCGATACATTCCTGAGAGGCATACATCTTAATGAAGGACCACAAACAGGATTTCCAGAACAAACTCCAAGCTAGGTTAATCAACCCGACCAAAACGGAAATAGGAAAGATTTCTAAGAAGATATTCGGAAAAATAAACCTGGACATAAAGAACAAGATGAAGTACAACCAGTGGGACAGCTCCATGAATGTCAAAAGGTGGTTCCAAAACCTGACGGATACCGAACACATGACCTTCATCCGATTCGCATAATCAATTTTCACCAATCGATAACTAAATCGATATTACTGGAAGCCTTAAACTTTGCAAAGGAGATTACCAACTGATCAATAACAACAAAATGGAAAATATCTACCTATATATGAATGAATTGCCTGCGTTTTTTCGCTACATACAATGGAACGACACTGGAGATCCTGGGATGCCCAGTCGTCAGAATCCCCCTCTCGGCCTCGCTGATGTAGTCCAGTGGAAAGCAAAGAGTGGGATGTCTGGCATCAGCTTGGCTGCAGGATCCGCCGTAAGGACGCCAAATTTGGAGTCAAACCGACTTAGGGAGGCTCCACTCCTTGATTTGAAATCAGAGTTGTCACTGACAAGATAAATAACATTAAAGACGTTACCGTTATAAACAAAGTAGACATAAGAAGCGATCATAGAATGGTAGCGTGTAGAACTAAATTTAACTTTGAAACTGAAAGGAATAAAATGATTCTTAAGAGGAAGAGATTCCCCAGTAAGATAGAGATAAAGAACATTAGCGACTTCAGAGTAGCGATAGAGAACAGATTCCAGGCCTTGTGACATAGAGGTAAAGAGTAAAAGTCTGACAAATATAATTAAGGAAGCAGCAGAGATGGTAGGCAATACAAATGTAGACAATAATACAGTGAAATACTCTAAAGCAACATTAAAACTAATCAAACAGAGGAGAAATATGGAGATAGAAACACAAGAGGACGAAAACAAAAAAGCAGAACTTAATATATTAATATTAATAAATAAAAGAACGAGAAAAGAGAAAAGAAAGAAAAACACGAAAAGGATAGTACAGGCTATCGGAAATAATTTAAAACACGCCCGATCCGCAGACCATACTGGCAAGCAACAGATGCTCTCACTAAAGGATAATGTATTATACACAGGTGATGTATTTTGATATAAAATTAAGAATTACTAAGAAAAAAATACGAACCAAAGTGACAGGTGGAAAAAAGTATTCGGAAACATTTAGGCCGGGGGCCAGCAGGGCCTACCATGCGCCCCACCATGATCCTACATTTAGGGTACCAAAAGGCTTTTCAGAAAACAGATGTTCCCAAAAAGGTTGGGAAGAACTACCTCATTTGCATAAAACAAAATGGCCGTCAGCACACGCCAAAAACATAATTGATATCAAATGTATTACTTAGTTGCATAACCCCTATTTAAAAGGATATTGTTGAAATTAAAACAAAAAAAGGAACATTTTAAGATGGAATCTGGAGACGTGGTCAATACAGGTACTTACATCAGTCTAAAAATGTTTGACATGATGAGTAGGATTGACGAGTTATCACTTTCAAAGTTGTAACATTTTCGTAATCAGGTGACGTAACGTGCACCGTAATGCATTGGCGAACTCCAACATCAAATGTAGTATATGACTCTCAAGCTGATGATAAATACATTTCCGAAAGAATTCAGAATTCACACATGGCTTCCTCGGGTGACTGTTCACTGATTGTGACGTTTGTGCGACCTGTTAATTAGTTTTAATTAAAGCCCGCATTTAACGAAATTGGTAATTAAGTTAACACCAGAATACCTAAATGTTCTCACGGTCTGGAAAAAGCATATATTTCCAGTCAGGCTATTTAGTGTCAAAGGACGAGCTCGTCGACAGAACTTTCGGAAGTTACCCCATCCGGCGATTTTAGCGGATATCACACTTTGATAACAAAACGATCCGATAACGGATTCGGACAGCATATCTAGCAAAAGAGAGACAAGACGTCTAAGAAAAGAAAAGCCGGTACCAACATTCACAGCGGGATTACTACAGATAAGGATGGAGAAGATAACTGTTTACCTAGTCACGCACACGGAGGCCTAGCTAATAAAAGCATGGACACTGTAGCCGATTCGGATTCATCAGATAGCGCTGAAAGTATGGAATTAGGCGAAAGTAGCAGGCATAAAGTCGCTAGGAAAAACAATCTATGCGGTAACTAAAGGACACTGATTACAGTGCAGATGTTAGGGGATTGCATACGATAGTTAAAAGCCGGCCCAGAAAGCATAAGTATAATCCGATAGTTAGTTCTGACGGGGCCAGCGATGAGAGTGAGAAGGTTCGGTACTTACCTTATACAGATAACAGCCGACCCAGAAAACATAAGTATAATCCGATAGTTAGTTCTGATGGGGCCAGCGATGAGAGTGAGAAGGTTCGGTACTTACCGTATACAGATAACAGCCGACACAGAAAACATAATTATAATCCTATAGTTAGTTCCGACGAGGACAGTGATTATACGACTGTTTATAAGGCAGGCACACGGGAGAGAAATCAGTACAGAAAGGTCACGCCATTCCCCGGGTGACTGATCACTGATCACATGTAACGCAAGAGTGATCAGTAACATGTGACTCAGCAGTGATCAGTCACATGTGACTCAGCAGTGATCAGTCACATGTGACTCAGCAGTGATTAGATGAAGCCTTTATGTGAAACTAGTAGTGAATAAATGTTCATTCCTTTCATTCATGATTCAAGGTGTCGAGAGTATGGTGCCCCCGTCCCATTAGGGGGGGTGTCAAATAAAAATGACTATAGTTAGAGTTGGCCAGTCGGAAATAGCCTTACCAACTTTCCATTGCAAATATGTATTCTTGGATATAATAAAATGAAACATAAAGGGTTAATTCCTAATAAAAAATATTGCCTAAAAAAATTATTGCAAAACTCTTTTTCTTAGTCACACATAATACCTATAAGACGTGCATATTTAAATGTTTATTATTTAAAGTCTTTCCTTCTTGCTTTCCTGGCTGTAAAGTCATCAATCACACTATTGAAATCTATGTTTTTGGGCGATATGATTTTCAATTTAAAGCGAAGCCAGACCACTCTTTCGATCTTGTGTCATGGATCCACCTAAATAGTCTTTAATAAGTTTTAATATTTGAAAATGAGGTTTCTGCCTTTGCTAGAGTCACTGGAATCGTTAGGAACATAACACATGCCGTGCAAAGGTCGGGGCAAAATTGTCTAATATCAAGAGATCAGCCAATTCTTTCACATCGTTCATCTTTGAAAGTTGATTTCTAAACGTATCTCTTACAGTCAAAAGTTGAGAAGAGAATGAAGGAGATATATCTCCTGAAAATCTGTTTGAAATTTCTTCGGCTGTTTTAAAAATGCCTCCCTCTGGGGAATTTAATAAAAACTTCCGCTGTAAAACCTTGTACACCTCCGCAATTGAATGCATCCATTTAAATCGTTCATCTAACTGTGAGAAGAGAGTGTCCATCATAAGGATAAAATCAGTGACTCGGAAACACTGTTCTGGGTCAGTGAATCTTTCATCTTCGGCCAATTCGTCAAAATGTCTTTTGATCTTATGAGGCCTACTACTTGAGAATTGATTTGACAACCCCCTCTAGCACTAATTCCAGAGGGTTCTGTGACGAATTCTTCGAACCTGTTTCTCAGGTCAGCAATACTACACAGTGCATTTTGCAATACATCCATCTTTTCGGACTGCAGAGACTTCGACGAAATATTAATTATTTGTAATACTTTACACTAAACAACGAGAAGTAAAACAAAATTAGAATTGTCTAATTGTTTTCTTGAGTCCTGCTTCATTTCTTTCCTTGGGCTTTTTGCTGGCGAAGAGTATACGACTTTCGAATGTCATTATGTCGCAGAATCGCACTTTAAGGGCATAAACTGCCTTGTATCTTCCGTCCATTTTGTTGGATGATTCAAAGTTTTAAATGCTGTGCGTGTCGATTCTTCGGTGTCATATGTGCTCTGAAATTCATGCCAGCAAACTATGACCAAAAAAGCAATACACATCTTCAACAACTTCAAAAAAAACATTGCAATTGTACGGTTTGAACCCACTGCATCCTTCAAAACTAAATTCAAATTGTGGGCAATGTATAAAATGTGCCTGCGGGACAATGTCGAGAATCATCTTTTGAACACCTGTATAGACCCCACACA
>VCCN01000136.1:1111297-1124268 GCA_006491835.1 Architeuthis dux
TATATATATATATATACAATATATATATATATACTTTTTGATTTCAACCCAACGGCTCATATTTCATAAAGTGGGGAAAGGTTTCTTATAATAATAATAAAAAATACAAGATTGAGTAAAACAAAACGTAAACTGTGTCAAGGACAAATTCTTGAATCAAAAAGCCGTGACACAATGAGCAAATTCTCGAAGATGCTTACAACCCTGTGACTCCATTTTTGGGTAAGGTAGGGAGTTTAATGTAGAATTCTGGGAGTAGAAGATGAGGAACCGTTCTTCGTCATTTCTAAGCACATGTCAGCATCACTTGAGCGTAAGATTTGAAAGTCTGCAAATCAACCCGGCTCATTTCTTTAATACTTTACTGTCCTTTTTCTGATTGTTGTGTGAGAGACAAAGATTCCTGTTTTAAAAAAAAACAGAACTGCAGGAATCTTCATTGCATTTCGTTTTAAAAAAGATTCCTGTAGACTCCTTGTGAAACATAGAGCCGCAACCACTCTGCGTCAGTTTCAGCAAGTACGTTTTTTTCTTCACTTGTGTGCGGGACCAGCTTTGCAGCTTTTTTCTTAAATGAACTGCCTTAACTCTTGAAGTCCTAAAGAGCACGAGGCCCCACGTAAAACAAACATAGGCGAAAATCCTAAAACACATGAGGCCGCACAAGTCTTTCCTGCAATACTATATATCAGTATATATCAAAGAATATTTTAACCAAATTTCATGCTTTTGTCACCAACTGAGCAATTTTTGCACCGATCCCTGGACTATAACAGCCTCTTGGATGTCTACAACTGAAATATTAATGAATTCTCTATCGTCTATAACTTTATGAAGAGTTATTATTATCATTCCAAATTTTGTTCAGACAACTGGTATACCTGACGAGGGCTGAAGAATGGATTGGCTGAAATGTTGTATTGACAATATCAAATTCTCATTGTGTAAAAAAAGAGATTTAATATCGACCATGGATTTTTGTAGCATGATGAAGCGACAGCCAAGAAATTGCATCTTTTCAAAATTTCTTTTGACTATTATACATCTTTACATCTGGTAGAAAAGTGATCCCCCTTTTTATGTCGGAAATACTAAAATGCACAAGGCCGCACAAGTCTTTCTTGCAATACTGACAATTTTCACTCCGCCCACAAGTAAAGACGCTATAAACATTTGAATAAACAAACAATTTTTAGCCATTTTCTGCTCAATCATTATAGGACTCGGCTTTGGACTTAGAAAATTGTCAACAAGATGTTAAGAATTAAGGGGATAAAGGGTGCCAAACCATAGCTGGGTAAACTCGAACTTGGTATGCCGATTCCGTTTTCGTCGCTGATAACCGTTACGCCACTCTGTACCCTATTGCTTAGTTCTATTAATTTTCTTCACTAAACTAACCCCTAGTTTAGTGAAGAAAATTAGAACAACATACATTTGGTGAATGAATTGGAAACATTAAAATACTACACACAGTAAATCGCTGCTGTGATTAATGTCCTTCTTAATTCTTAAGGGAATGTCACTAAGAAGGGACGAGTGTTTAATTGTTATTTAATTACTGTAGAATTCAAGCCAGTGTTCAACACCAGGATTTTGAATGCTGATTTTCAAAGCAGGCAGGCCTTCACCATTTGGAAGATTGGTGCAAAACAATTTCCCTACCCACATTTGGCATAGTGCCAAACTAAACTTTTTTTTTAAATATCAAAATTAAAATATTTCATTAAAAGGTTGTTTTTCTTTATTGATTACATGGGCGCAGTTGACAAGATGTGACATTTCTTTGCCCTGCGTCTTCTTAGACTGGAAAACAATTTGAAGGCAGTGAAGGCAATGAATGTCCCATCTACACAGTGAAGATAATTGATGTGTTGAAACCAGCATCTGACCCCACACATTGGGGGGGGGGGGTGTCATCTTGAATTGTGAGATAGAAAGAAGCTTCTGGGCAATTATAAACTTCTAAATTCAAATTCTGCACCATAAAAATGTATGATTTGACACCTATTATTTGATCTCTGAGGACCGTGAGAGTTAAAATCCAAGACATGCAGTCCACCAGGTCTAATGTACATACACATTTAATTTTGGAACCAAACAGTAGAAAAACATTTAAGTGATATTTCCAACTACGGTGGGGATGCCCATTCCCATTTGGTGATTTCTTTGCGATCCACACAACCCAAGGGCATGCATTTTTATCAAGATCAAAGTAAAATAAAACAAAACCTTTTATTACGGATATGAAGTTGAAAATTCATGAAAAGATGATAATCTCTAGAAGTATCAGGTGAATATGGAGGATTCTGCAAGACTTCATATCCCAATTCTCATACTTCTGAGAAGTATGGGGTCAGACACTGTCATGGAGCATTTCATTCAGTTCATGTGGGACCCATTTAACCATCTTTCTAACCTTTCCTAATGCCTTGAGATGACATGATATGGTTGCTGTTAAAATCCTAAGTCTCCAGAAACTGCTCTGACCGTTGTTCATGGGTCATTGTCCACTGCTGTCGATAATTCTTGATCATCGAGAACAGGTTTAGAGTTCCCTCAAGATTTATTATTGCTATCCAGATTTCCATACAATAATACATTATAATTCTGTTTACATTGAATGTGCAAAAAAATGTAACTACATAAGTAAATCTTTCACTTTTAGCATTATTATCTATGATGTAAAAAAGACATTTCATGTGAAACAACCAAATATTTGCCCCCATTTCTTTTCACCACCATTTTCTGAAAAAAGAAGCCCCTTTCTTTCCTTAAAGATTGTATACCTAAAAAAAGCATGGAACCGAGTGCAGGGAGAAGTAGATTCATGCCTTTCTAAAAAAAAGCATTAGTGCAGAGTGACATTAACAGGCTTGAGCAAAATTCAAATTCAGTTTGCCAATTCCATTTCTAGTGCTGCCATTACACCAAACTGCACCTCCAGTATAAACAGAAATCTGATACCCATATAGCTCCCACTATAGTGGCCTTGTGCCAGTTTGAGCTAAGCTTAGTAAATAGTCAGGCCTGCTGTGATAGATGTGAAAGAGTGACAAGGTTTCCACCAGTACCAGTGGTCAGTGTTCAAGCCCGAGTAAAAGCCAGGATTTCAAAGGCAGCTCCTTCCCACGAGAAAGATTGGCGCAACACAATCTTCCTATCTGAATTTAATTGGTCCAATCATCTAGAGAGCCACGATGGGGGCCTTCATGAGCATGGTTTACCTGGGGGTGCCCATCTCCTCACAACTGAATAATGTGATGCCAGTAGTAGGAAAGAATATCTGACTTGGGTGCATATTTTTCTGTCGAAAATTGTAGCATGCAAGTGACGAGACCTTTGTCAAGATATCTGGCAATGGGGTAGGGAAGGTTGGATTCATGACTTCCCTAAAGGCATTATCATGAAGTGAACACCCAGATCTCTCCCATCAGACACTAGGAGGTGACCTACCTTATGGCTGAGACAGTTGTAGAAATTCCACCACTAGCACCAGCAGCTCACAAAAAAGAAAAAAAAGAAAAGGATTTCAAATACTAATAGGCCCTCCCAACTTAGAAGATTCGTACAACACAATCTTCTTAAACTGCATTTCCCAAACATTAACTGTTGTGAAGCTTAGTAAATATCTAAAAGGTCTGTCTAAAATGTATCCAGCTATTTTGAATGTCTCGAGAACCAGTTGTGCGGTCTTGATGTAACTTGGCAACTAATCAGAGTGGACCTTACTGCGCATGAGTGAACAGACTCTCCAGTACAGTTACTCAGTCAGCAATGAGATACCATTGAGTGATCTTGTGTATGATCGTCGCATTCACAACGACTGAAGGAGTCATTTTTCACATTTCGCGCAGGGTTTTTTAGCAAAACATTGCAACTGTGGAGATATGTGTTGGATAATAAAAGTATTCATGATCAAATATTTGATTAGGGCCATATCAAACACTACTAAAAGTATATACATACATTTCAATGAACACTATGAAAATGACATTAGTATTTCTACAGTCAGATGAACATTTTATTATAAATTTCTCTACAAACAAATCTTCAAATAATTCTTCGGACGATTGAACTCTTTCTTGTTGTTTGTGTTTTTAACAGAAAATTGTGTTAACACAAACAACAAGGAGTTCAATTGTCCGAAGAACTATTTGAATGTTAATGACCCATCTCAAAACTATACAAAATATCTAAACAAATCTTCATTTAAATAGTGACCTAAGCTATTTAATTTCTACAAAGAAATATTTCTTGGATAATTAATTTTCGAAGCAAAACCATTAAGAATAACAAACACACATCTTAACACCAACAAGGTTTATTCACGCCCCATTTCTTTGCTAGTTGACAGTGGCAACTAGCATCTATATGGCAACAAGAGTAGTGAAATTTAGTTTATTGTAATGAATATAGGATATAGAAATTTTACGATTGATTTATAGCCGGTATTAATAGTTAAACTAGGGTGTGGATGTTTCGTAACCCATCTTTTACAGGTACACAATTTCCTATCCGCAATTCTGAAAATCAACCTGCTCCAAAGACAATGAGAAAAATGTTCGGTTTTCAAAGATTTTTTTTACTTAAAAACAAAAAGCACTTAAATATTTTCTTAGTATATTTAAAAATAAAAAGTATGTCAGTAATTTTAAGATCTATCTTTATCTCATTTATCGCCAAAGTCAAAGTTGGAGTGTGTCCTTGAGGCCTGAGCCTTCTCTACATCGGAAATACAGTAGTTCCATTATTACTTTAGATGTGTCCAACACATAAGATGTTTTTCGGTCGGTCGGTCGGTCGGTCAGTTGGTCAGTCGGCCCCGATTATGTTAAACAACAGAAAGGGGAAGGAAGGGGGAGATTTATTTACCAGCTCATATGATGAATTAAGAGAACATTTATTTAATCAATTCGAGAGAAAAAAAAATTGATAACATGTCAAACGTTTTTTTTTTTTTACAATGTTGCCAAGTATCGCTTGTTATTAATAGTTAAAACTGACATCAAAAATGGCTAAAATTGGCTAATCTTTTCCATTTATAGCTAAAAATGTTATTATATACTCATTTAAAGCCCACTTATCAAATAAAATAACCATACACTAAGACTCCAGAACAAAGTATTGATACAAATTGTACACTTACTTCAATTTAAACTTACTAATTGTTTTTTTTGATAGCCAGATTTTCAGGTGAACCATCCCCACCTTCCTCTTGCTACTACTGCTACTACTACTACTCCGTTTAGAATCCCTTTCAAATTGGAAATCACAGATATGGACATAAGGATGGTGGACACATCATTGAACTTATGGTTCTTGTTTTTTACTATTAGGTGTGTACGAAAGTTCTCAGCACACTTTTTTTTTTAAACTAGAGATTGAATACACAGTTGAAAAATGTTTTTTCGCTGAAAACCTTTTTTTTTCCTCCCACACCTAATATTTTGGTGACTCTTCTCTTCATATTAGAAACTGTCAACCTAGGTTTCATCAGTTTTTAAGCTGGTCTGGCTGGCTGGCTATGTATGTATGACACATACAGGCCGCACCGATGGAGCTAGAGGGACAATTTTAACATTTAATCCCTACTATGTCTAGAAAAAAAAATTCTTTTTTTTCTCTCTCAAATTCCCTCTAAATAGATTTTAGTTAGGGGGTTCAATTTGCAATGTAAGTTTATTCTAAATTGATCGCTTAGTTTGTGTCAAGATTATTTTTTTTGAAAGTTCACTTTTTTAGTGATCACTGGCCAACAGAAGGCAAGAAAATTAACTTATTCATTGATCACCCCTTTTTCTAATTTTTTTTAATTGATCACCCCCAACACAGTATGTTGCCAAAAGACATTGGTCACGTGATGGTTTCCACTGAGTGACTAAACAGACATGCTTTTTTTTCCTTTGTTGCTTTTTATCAAATCATTTCCGGCCTTGTCAGTTGGGGCCTAGAATACGCCGACTGCATCCCCTGCAGAGGGGTAAGACCCTGCCAAACAGGGGCCAACTGTTTTTGCACCAAAGTCGCAAGATTTTTAAAAAAGAAAATTATCCTTTCACCCAAGTCGCAAGACTAATTAAAAAAAAAAAAGAAAAAAAAAAAAAAGAAAAACTTTCACCAAAGTCGCAAGACTCTATTTTTGGAATTTTAAACTGATTTTGGCATTAAATGACCCATCAAGGGTTGATATGCCGCTAAACAAATCAATCAAATCATTTTTTAATTCAATTCATTCTTCCGTCATGGCATTAAACTCAGAATCTGGGTATGTGAAACAAATGTGGTGTACTAAAAGTGAACTTAAAAAAGACATGGCATGTAGAGTTAGCGATGACTTTACAACTTTTAGAATGACTTTGTTGTAGAAAAGAGAGCCGTCTCTTTCTTTGAGACACCTGAAGAAGTCTATAGAAAAGCCAAACAGATTGTGCTAACAGAAAAACAAGGTTAATAGTCCTAACAAATTTTAGAATGACTTTTCCTCAAATTACAAAACTAATCTTTTACACAGGTTGTACACATTAAGAAGGCTGTAGAATGGATTGTCGAAAAGTTGTGGTAAGAACAAAACTATACCCCTTGCTTAACTTATTAATTCAGGCCACTGTTTCTATGGCAATGAATAACAGTGCAGTCGGAAATAAAGAGTAAGCCTTCGGTGAGAATCGAACTCACACACTCACTGCCAGAGGGAGACTAGTTTACGCCTAGCTGCTTTTATCAATCGTCCACAAAGACTTCATGGATTAGCAGAAGCTGGTTCACACTTATAAACTCACTCCCTACAACTGACTATGCGCCATATTTATATTGTTTTACATAAGCGACCTAATAATCTTTTTATAAATCAATCTTTATTATTATTGGATCAAGTATTGTAATACAGTATTTCTTTACTACAATACTTCATTCAATAATAATAAAGATTAAAATTATACTCTCCAAGATTGATTCTTCATCATGGTATTTAAATTCTAAAAATCCAGTATAATCTAGTTTATATGTATATTTTTAATTGAAATATTTAATAAGTGATTCAGCTTTCCTTTTTCATAAGTTTTATAAGTCTCCTTTTCTGTAGTTTTGAGAAGGGTCATTTAACATTCAAATAGTTCTTTTCTGTAGTTTTGAGAAGGGTCATTTAACATTCAAATAGTTCTCGGGACGATTGAACTCCTTGTTGTTTGTGTTGTTAACACAACATTTCAGACGATCCATTCTTCGGCCTTCCTCAGGTGTAAAACCCAAGTGTGATGGGTTAAACAGAAGTTTTTCAATTTCGAAGGGAGTAACCCTTATAACACACGTCCCATCCTCCCACGATACACATACCCTACGTAAAGGGATAGGAGAATGGATACAAAAAAATCAGTAAATATCAGAGTTGTTTTCAAACGAGCACGCACACACACACACACACCGAGGTCTGTTAAGCAATGTGGGCCCTTCTCGTGACCTGAAATTGGTGAACAACTGTGTTTACATCATCCCCTGTAAATGTGGTATATCTATACAGGAGAAACAGGCCGCCCCCTCAAGGCCAGACTTGACGAACACAAAACAGCCACAATCAAGGGCGAGATAGAAACTTTATCAGTTTATAGTTACTTTATCAGTTACATACCCCCAAAAATGTTGCAGCTGAAAACTGAATTTTGATCTGAAATTTTCACTGTACAATGTTCGGTTTATATGATTAATATTCACCAGTGAATTAAGTGCATTGACAAGAAAGGAGACCATATTGAAACAAAAATATTTGTTGTGTAAAATAAATGCTTTTTTTCATCCTTACGCTATGGACTTATTGATGTGGGTGTGTGGATGTGTATGAATGAGCAATTTTAATAAAAGCATATCGGTATTGCATGTACAGCAAGTGCAAAAAGTATCCGATAAATTTCACAAAGTTTATTTTAACATCCTTGTTATACACCTTAGAGCAGAGCTTTCCAAACTATGTGCCACAACACTTTAGTGTGTTGCCGATAATCTCTAGGTGTGTCGGAAAATTAAGTATAATTTTTTTGTCTTTCAAAAGATACTTCCCCCCCCCGAGTCCTGAATTGAACTGCTTGGATGACAGTATATATTTGGCTTGACTAACAAAACAAAAGTAATGTGTTGCAAAAGATTTTACTTTTTAAAAGTGTGATGCCAATGCAAAAAGTTTGGAAAGCTCTGCCTTAGACTAAAGAATTTTGTATATCGTCGGATTGGATCAAAAAGGCCTTACGTCCATTTTTATGGTTTTGAGATATGAGCAATTAAATATTTTGAACAGTTATATTTTGATGGCAGAAAAAACAGAAAAGGTGACTGTAACAAGGTTTTTTGGTAATTTTGCACTCTTTCCACAGCTCTGCTTATATTTATACCACATGCTTTTGTGGACATAAGGCTTTCTTGAATCAATGCACTTGGAGTTAAGGCCTTTTGGGCACAAGTTTCTGTATTTGATTTACTTTAAGTGAAAGTCAATATCTCCAGATATGATAGCCTTTTCATGAGTGTATTTGGACATAAGGCTGTTTTGAAGTAAGAAACTGATGTAACATTTGTAAATATGTAAAAATGTTATTTTTCCAAAAAGTGGAAATTGGAAGTGATCCAATGCAACAATATAACTTTTTATGTTCAATTTTGATTCAATATTTAGTTGAATTTGGTATTTTAAAATTTGGTCCAAATCCTCTCAAATCTAAAGATGTATAAGTATGTTAAAATAAATTTCTTGAAAAATAGATACTTTTTGCCATCACTGTATTGAAATGATTTGATCTCTTCTAAAAATAACAAAAAAACTGCTAGAGTTCAAATCAATCCAATTGCTTCTTTATTATGGCTATGTTTTTCAAATTTGGTTTAATCAGTATGATCAACTAAGATTGTTTCTTCATCATAGTATTTCATTTCTAAAAATTAACTATAATCTAGTTCATATGTTATTTATATTTTTAATTGATATGCTTAAATGATTCACCTTTCCTTTTCAATAAGTTTTATGTTATTTATTTCAGCAAAGAGTCTCATTTAAAGCATAATTACACTTCATTCACTCATGAAATGACTCAAAATTATTCTTGTCAAATGATTACAATTTTAACTGAAATTAAGGCAAGCCTTTTACACACTTGGCAAAAATTTAAATCCTTATCACAAATTTAGTCAATTCTATAAGGAAAACTAAGATTTAAAATATTAAAAATAAGAATTCTAATAGCAAACTAGTGTTAATTAATATCTATACAAAGGAAATGCAAAGATTATGAATTTTGTATATAAAATATTTTTGAAATGTTTCTTTTTATTCAAAAAATAAAGTGATTTAATGGTTATCAGTTTGTTTTTGTCAACAATATCTTAAGTAGGTATGTGATTGAATTCAATAAGAAATTCTAACTGATTTAATAATGGTTTTTAAAAACCTATCAGTAACCAGGTTGGTAAAAAGATAAGAAATTAGTCAGATGTGTGATATGAATCACTATCAACACAAACTCAACAATTGGTATACCCTTCACAGAAAGTAGATTATTAACAATGCCTAAAAAAAATCAACATCATTTTCTGTTTAAAGACTCAACACGGATTACTTTACGGAAGTAATTTTGTTTACACTATTTGCAGAAAGGTGAACTATGGAAAGAATCAAAATGTGATACAGGTTTTACCTCTTCAATCAGGCACTCAGGAGTGGTCAGCCAACTCCCACGGTCAAGCAGGTTTTCCATCTGACACTACAGTTCTTCAATTCAGTTTCAAAACACGGTTTGAATTGTAATTTACCAGTTTATAGACCGACTCATTAAACTGAATGTGTGAAAACCTAACCATACTTTGAAACTGAATCAAACTCTATTTTAGACAACTTCTAACATTTATTTTAGCATAAAATTAGATATGTATTAATTTTTTCAGAATTTTATGCATTAAAATCAATACCACAACCAATAAGAAAAATCACAAGCATATACAAATAATTTTCATTCATTCTAATATAATTTATATTTTATAAATTATATTAAAAATATATCGATCTATTTTCCATAGAATTAGAAAAATTGTTCAAAATCCATGTTTACATAGAGGGTTCATTTAGGGGCCCTATTTCCAGTCGTCTGTCGTAACGGCAACGTCTCAAGCTGGCCAATTAAAGAGGTACAAATGTATCACATAAAATCTCTAATTACACTTATATAAAAATAAAATAAAAAGATAAAATATATGGATTTCAAATTCCAGGTGCTTTCCTGTTGTGTTCTATAAACAACTATATACGTCACTGAAACAAATCCACAGAAATACAAGTAGATATTAAAATAGCACTCAAATGGGAATTAAAAAGAATAATCAAATTTTGGTATGAAATAAAATAAATTTTATCTCAAAAATTTTCAAAAATAAGAAAGAAAAAAAAAAGGAAATGAGCAAGTCTTGTACCCCCCCCACACACACATACACACACATTCCAGTGATTACCACTTGTAGAACTTTGCATGCGACTGTCTTTGGGGTTCGTGGAGAGGTGTAATTTCTTGCCCCGAATGTATTGGTCACCTCTTGTGCCAAAGGCCCAAATTGAGACTGGACAAACTTGGTAATTGCATTATCCTCTCCAGACCCTTGGCCGAGATTTGTGTGCAGCCATAGAGGTCCATCCGCGATAGCTTCTTTAGATTGTCTGCAATTAGGTTGAGACCGCGATCTGTGATTCGGTGGCACTGACCAATATTCAGAGTGGTCAGTCCATGCATTGTTTGTACGATGTGACTGATGCCGTTATCACTAATATTACAGGCACTAAGGCTGAGACATTCAAGGTTGAAGAGACCTCCCGCTAAACAGCTTAGTCCCCAGTCCCCAATTTTGTCACAGAAACTCACATCCAGGGACGTAATCCGTGACCCCCCTCGCGCTAGATGCGCAAGACCAGCATCCGTAACTTGATCACAGCTGGCCAAGTTTATTTTCCGTAGACTTGGCATTTTGGCGAGGTATTGCAGACCAGTGTCCGTAACGCCACCGCAAAAGCTTAAATTAACCTTGGTTAAGTTTTTCAACCCTAAGCTGATGTAGCGCAGGGCTTGGTCGGTGAGTTTTTGGCAATCCTGAAGACACAGATGCTCAAGTGCCAAATTCCCTTGGTTAGTGACCTCGTCACCAAGCCCTGCCAAATGTGCGATGCCCTGATCCGACAGATCCCTGCAGCTGCGTAAATCGAGGGATTTCAATTTCACTAGTCCGTAGGAGATTACAAACAATCCCGCGTTAGAAATAACCGAACAACCACCCAAGTGGAGAACTCGCAGATTTTTTAAGTAAATAGCAATCCTGCTGAGACTGTAATCCGTGATCTGTTTACAAAGACTCAAGTTGAGCTCGTGGACCGTGAGCAGCCTGTGCAGAAGCGCCTGGCCAAGGCCCGCATCGGTGATGTTATAACAGCCGCTCAAATTCAGGCTCTCCAGGTCAGGTATGCCGGCCACAACATCCCGAAGGCTTCGCTTCAGACTCAGGATCTGGATCCGCCGGATGCCACGTTTGGCCAGGCTGCGGAAGAGCGATGGATTAGAGCGACGGAGATGGATTTTTGCTTCAATACCGCGCCACACTGTTCGAGTATAAGCAGCGTCACGCCACTGGACACATACCTGAGCAGCTCGACCCTTGTCTCGTACATCCAGGTAGCAGAAGATCATGACAAGAACCTCGGGAAACAAGCAATGGATGTGGGCCTCGCTGCCTCCAGAACTTTCACTGTCGATATCAGTCATCTCTGGCAGCGGTATCGACACTCTTGGTTTCTTGGTTAAGGATGGGCAGTCGAGTAGAATCGGACTGCCCGGTGGGGACAAAGATGCCAGAGACGGTATCAGTTGCATGGAAGAATACAGAGTCTTCTTGGATGGGCGGTGGGAATTTAGAAGTGGATTAGGGCTAGGGTCCGAAAAGCTTGATGTTATAGTTGGATCTGGACTACATGTCCATTGATCTTTGTTCCGCGACTGAGTGGTAACCGTTGTGTCGTCATTATTTCTACTATAATCAGGATCCTCGAAGTGGTTGTGTGCAGTGGCACTGTTTTCGCCGTCACTGCACGGGTGTCGATGGAGGTGACTTCTGGACGCTGTGGGTGTTACAGCCGAATCAGGGGACATTTCCGCAGGGCTCCGCTGGGTTTTATGACGGCTGTGGTGATGATGGTTGTAGTGTAAGTGTCGTCGATGTCCAGTTTGATTTTGTTGTGTAGAGTTTTGCTTATGCTCATAAGAGGAGGAGGAGGAGGAATGATGATGCTCGTGGTGATTATGGTGTTGCTGTTGGTAGCTACTAATTCTATGGTGTCGATGGTTTGAACTTTTCGCAGAAGTACTAATGTCATCGTTATTCATATTATAACAACTACTGGTACTCACTGTATTGTCCGTATCATTTTTTTTATCAGCATTGTCTTCGGGGGGAGATTGGTTGTGTTCAATACTTTTTGCCTGTTGTGTGGACAGCTCCTTCAATGTATGATGTTGAACGTTTCCTTCTGCATCCTGAATGGAATCCCGGTTTTTATGGGGGTCCTGCCCGCCACCAGGACTGCAGGGACAAGATTCATCATCTTTTAACTGACCAGTAGTTGACAGATTTGAACCCTGTTGTTGTCCCTGCGAAGTGTAAGACGTAACACAACCTTTATTATCATTATCATTATTATTGTTGCAACATCTCACACCACCTTCAAAACTGCTGCTGTTTCTACTCGAATTCTCCCTAGAAATACTTTCAACAGATTCTGTAGAAGAAGATGAAGAACTGGTAGAGGCCTTTTCTGAACTGGGAACTCGTATGTCGTCTGTAGGGGCCGAAATCCTGGTAGTACCTGTAGTGGAGGGTTTCGGTTGGCGATCTTCCGATTCATTCTCACTAGACTCCATCTTTTATTATTATATACAATAATACATGTCGGGGGGGGG
>VCCN01000136.1:1125658-1146361 GCA_006491835.1 Architeuthis dux
AATGGCTACTTCCGGTTAGGTTTAGCAATAAAAATGGCTATTTCCGCTTTCAACCAAGCAGACAACATATTGGGATTTGTTGTGGGTGGGGGTTACGATTATATATCGATTATATATACTGTTGTATAAACTTGCCGAAAATACTTGCCCTCCGGGTGGTTATCCCCATATAAGTTAGTGTTAGAGGGGGGAATGGGGGTTATGACTTAGTTTTCTTTTTATTCCCAAAAATGGCGAAACAATCAAACAAACAATCGTTGCATAACGGAAAAACGATTTTATTTTCAGTCAGAGAAGAAACAATGTAATTTATTTAATTATATCATTTATTTTAAAGAGAGAATTTTTATTTTATTTCATCTTTATGTAAGGAAAGAGATGACAATAAGAATATGGGAAAATATATAGATGCGCCTCAAAAAAAGTTAATTAAAAGACAATGTACCGAAAAAAAAATCTATTTTAACTCAAAGAAGAAACAATGGAATTTATTTTATTTTAATTCTGTAACGAAAAAATAAAAGACTAACGAGGATCTAAACAATGTATTGGCTGTTAACGTTATAATTAAATTAAAAGTTTGATTTTTGGTTTGTCTCATACTTTTCAAGTTACCCGGAAGTAGCCATTTTTTAGCTGACCGCATTTTAGCCATTTTATACCTAACTGCATTTTAGCCATTTTATAGCTAATCATATTAAAAACCCATCAGAGCAAGTATTACCATTCATTTTTATAACGATTTTGGTGCTAGTGTAACAAAATGCACCCAGATCGTATTACTGGTAGCCGTTAAAAGGGGCCCAGATTTGAAAATAGGAGGGAGCTGTGTTAAACTGTGTACGTGACAAACTGGACAGATTGTATTACAAACTGGACAAATTGTATTACCGGTAGCCGTTTACAAGTTTGATCCCTGGAGAGGGCGAAGATGGCCTCTGTTTAAATATGCAATAGAACTTTGTTTTTTTTTTAGCTGGCTGAAGACATCAATAGGTGTCGCATGAGTTTGCCTCATCTGTGGGGCCGATATTTCGGCTTGTCATGAAGTTGACATGTCAACAGTGCATCGTTTTAATTATGTTCTTTCACCAAGGATAGTCCGAGTAAGGCGAGTTATTTGCTTGTGTAATTGTTGGGATATGTGGAAATATTTTGCTTGTTGAATTGTTGAGTGGAATGGTGTGATGTGGAAAAGTGTACTGTTCAAAGACATTGTATTGTGTTTTATATGCATGAATTTTTTTTTCGAAATTGTAATGGTCTCTCTGAGATGTAAATGATGTATTTTTGTATCTGCTGAGCAGATTTGCGGAAAAGCACGAGGTATTGAATTCTGTTGTTGAGTTGAGTTGTATACAAAATGTTGAATTCTGTTGTTGAGTAGATATGAAATTTTAAAAACTATATACATATGCAATTTTAAAAACTATATACATATGCAATTAGACTGTCGTCTCACGATGCTGTAGGTTTCTATAGAAAATTATGATCAAAACCAGATGTACAAGAATTTATTATACAATGTAGCTTAAATGAGTGGAGATGAATTTTTCAAAAATATAAATATATGTATGAATTTTTCAAAACTATATACATATGCAATTAAACCGTTGTCTCACGATGCTGTAGGGTTTTACAGCAAATTACGATCAAAACCAGAAGTACCAAAATTTATTGTACATGTAGCTTATATGAGTGGAGATGAATTTTTCAAAAATATAAATATATGTATTTGCAATTAGACCGTTATCTTACAATGCTCTGTTTTTATAGCAAATTACGGTTTAGGATTAGGGTTTGAGAAAGATTTAGATAGCGTATGTAACGAAATGCATTGTATTACCGGTAGCCGTTAAAAGGGGCCAAGATTTGAAAATAGGAGGGAGCTGTGTTAAACTGTGTATGTGACAAACTGGACAGATTGTATTACCCGTAGCCGTTAAAAGGGGCCGAGATTTGAAAATAGGAGGGAGTTGAGATCTGAAGTGGTTAGCAACAGGTCGCACAAAGAGGCCCCCTCCCCGTCAGGGGTGAGGGAGGTGAGAGCCGGTTAGAAGCAGTAGACCAGTTTTAGATTTGAATCCAGCAGCGACAGGTCGGAAGAGGAGGAACCCTTGATTTGGCTCTTTCACCCGGATGGGTGGAAGAAGGAGGAACAACCCTCGATTTTCTTAGTAGTAACTCAGAAAAGTGACCAACTCATTTAGAAAACTAAATGAAACAGAATTTTGTACCTCGAAGTAGTCCGGGAACTGGCCCAGAAGAGACTCTTATATCGATGGAAATAAAACCACAGATTTCCAAAAGAACCTTGATTTTGTCGTCTTTTCTCTCCACCCACGTGGGAGAGCCTTTTCTCACAGAAAGTTCAGCTCCCGTCAGCAGATCCGGAAATCGTCGTCGTCATCGTCGTCGTCTCTTTCTCTCTCGGCGTGAAGAAGAAGTACAACCAGCATTATAGTACACTAGTTTCAGGTATATGTATGTGCATTTTAGAGTGTTACAAATATGAATAAATAAATATACTATTATATAAACTTGCCAAAAATACTTGCCCTCCGGGTGGTTATCCCTAGTTGTATTGGTAAATAGCAGAACCATGTATAGATTGCTTCCAGGGTGGACACGGGTTCGATCCCATACATATATACAATCTAGGCCTATTTTTTAGTAATTGCTAACACTGATGCCGAGCTGATATGGGTTCCCAATTAATTATTAATTAATTAATAATTGTCTTTATAATTATCATATTCTGTCGGATACAAATTAATCCATTACTTGATTTCATACAGCCTACAGTTGTAAAACCTCGAGTTAAGTAATGATTTAATGTTTTACGGCTGTAGGCTCCATATAACTGGGGACAATAGTCCGTAGGGTGAGTATTTTCAGCTAGTGTTAATAAAGATTGATGGTAAATTAGGTGTTGTTTTTAAGTGAATAGTAGGCACTTCTTACTGAACATTCAGTTTACTGTTTAATTGACTCCAAACAAACTGAAATATGAAGGTAAATTTAAATAAAAATTCATCTTTTTAAACTTTAAGCTTCATTTAATACAGAAAAATGAAAAGGATGACAAAATTTAAATACAAATCCTAGTTGTTATGACAGTAGCTTTTAGTACTGAGTTTGTGTTAGCAGCAGCAGCAGTTTTGTTTACAATTGCTTTGAATTTTAGAAAAGTAACAATTAAGATTTGGTTTAAATTCCTTTTGTATGTCTGTTAATTCTTTAATGACAGGCATTGTAATATTTGAATAGCAAATAAGTAATTTTATGTGCTTCATGAAGGTAAATAGTAGTTAGAAAGAATACAAGGGGTTTTGGTCAAAAATCGGTTTAGTTAAACATCGCAGCTTCCGTAGAAAAAAAACATTTTATGTATACTAAAAACCAAATTGAACCACTATCAAAATAAATGCAGTAAATGTAAAAAAAGATTGAATAATAATTTCAACTTGCTTAGGTTTTAGTTATGTAAACAAAAAACTTACAATAATATAGCCGTTTTAGCCTTCCGTACTTTAAAATTCTAAACGTTACCTTTTGTTCAGTCTTAAAATGCATTCTTTTGCTTCCAAAATCATTATATTATAGTCTAAAACTATCTGGAGTGAAATATCTAAAGCCTACAACCGTTTTTTTTTTTTTGGGGGGGGGGGGGTAAATGCTCCAGCGGCCAAGTGGCAGTTGCTGACAGTGAAATAGACTACAAGATTGCTAAGAATAGCATTTTCAGTTTCTTTTTTCATTTTTTTAAGTGGTCTACTGATATCAGGCAATATCGTATGGCTCAAGAGACTAGTGTTTTCTTTTTCACTTTTACTTTAATTGAAGCAAAAACTTGATAAATACAAAGGATGGGTTAGTGTTACAAGTTTTAGGGTTAGGGTAAGAATGTGAAATCCAGTATAAAATATTTCTAAACTGGTTTTGTTTGTGTTTTTTTCTCCACATGAATTCTTGCTCCGAGGTACGACCATGCCTGCTACAAAATGTTGCCCACGAATTGGCCCAGGACCCTTCCACTTGATTTGTGTGGATTGTTGGATCATTCGGATCCACAAAAGTGAAAAAATGTTGAAATTGTTGTCTGCTTCTTTGAATTTAAATTCACCATCAGCGGCAGCCATTTTGAAAAAATTTCCATGTTTTTAATGATTTACGAACCTATTCCAGTCATTTACCAGCGATGGTTTATGCCAGTGGTTCTCAAACTTTACTGTATGAGGGCACATGAGAAATATATTTGACTTATGTGGCACACCAACTGTAAAAATGAAATGAATTAGACAAAAACATTTTAGGGTTAAGATTCTGATAAGGTGATAAAGCCAAAAAACGTATAAAGAATTTTTTTCAGATGAAAGTTTTCTGCTTTCAATCAATAAGACTGTTGTTACCTTTCGAAAAGTGTCAGATTTGAAGAAGAAAAAATTAAGTTTTAGGTGTGTGTGGAAAGGGGGGTTCTATTTACGAAATAACTAAAATGCTAAACTGGACCCTTATTTTCAGTCTGTTCAGTTACTTCTGCTTTGAAGAAAAAATTTTCCATTTTTAATTAAAAGAAATTTTCATTTTTTTGAAAAATGATTTCTCAATGAAGTAAAACACAATTCGGTTGGTAAATAAATTTCCAAGTTTTGGAAAAAAGAAGTAAAACAAAATTTGTTACAAAATTCAGTTGGTATTATCCGAATCTTAACCCCAATTCCCATTTTAAAACATTTCCTATGCATGGGCCTGCATAGAAGCAGGCTGACATTCATATCTGACATTCAAATTGTTTGTTGTTATTATTATGAGCGCATGGTGATTGTCAATTTTCCAGACATTAAAACCCATAAGAACCCAGACGCATTTCTATTTGAAGGAACATTATGTGGGATTCTGAGTAGGTAAATTGACACACAGTCACGTGAATGCACCAGGATGTTCATTAGATGTCACTTAGTACACTTCATGAGTCAAAATCAAGGATAAAATATAACATTATATAAGAGACTGTGCAGATCAATTAACTCTCAGCAAATTATTTAAACATTATCATCCATTTGTGCCATCTTTAACTCTTAACATCCTGTTGAAAAGCCCAATCCTGTAATGATTGAGCAGAAAATGGCTAAAAATGGGTTTGTTTATTCAAATATTTATGGTGTCTTTACTTGTGGACAGATTGTTGTGAAAATTGGCAGTATTGCAGGAAAGACTTGTGCGACCTCGTGCGTTTTAGGATTTTCGGCCATGTTTGTTTATGTGCGGCCTTATGCTCTTTAGGAATTCAAGAGTAAAATTGTATGTGACACCAGTGTCACAGTGGGTTCTTATGGATTTTAAACAGTTTTCAATAAGTTCTCTAATATTTTTTAATATTCTTTATATATGATAATCAAGTGTAATCACTCACTGTTTTGTACCATTGGAAGATGTACCAAGACTTCATAATCATGGTTTTCTATGGCAAATCTTCCCTTTACATCAAATTATGCAGTGATCAATATTACTTATCTTATAGCGCTGGCACTGCTAGGCTCAAATGAGTAATTTCCTCTTTTTTTTTCTTTTAGCAGACAAAAAACGTCCCTATGGATTCCAGTTTCAGAAACACAAGGCAGAAAGGTTTAAAATCCAAAAAATAGAGTCTTGCGACTTTGGTGAAAGGTTATTTTTCTTATTTTTTCATTTTGGTGAACGATTACTTTTCCTTAACTAGAGTCTTGCAACTTTGGTGCAAAATCAGGTGGCCCCTGTTTAGAGAGGGTGGGGTTGCAGTCAGCATATTCTAGGCCCCAGCCAACAAGGATGAGAAAGAGAAAAGGAAGAAGCGAAGCAACAAGGGTCGATCCTCAAGTTTCTACAATGTGATAATGAACAAAGGGGAGGAAAAGACTAAGGAATAAAGAGACGAGGTTGATATGGCAGCTCCATAGCCAGAACTCACGGCTAATAACTCTCTCATGTTGAGTCAGATTCTCCTGTAAGAAACACTAATGAGGCAACTGAAGCCGACTTGTTAATGGTTCAACAAAATGAGAACATCATTTACACTGATCATGTGACATGGCCAAGGACAATTACCTGGGCCGTCGGAATGGGGGGGTCTCTAGTACCCCCCCCCAATAATTTGCTAATATGTGTTCCTTATTTTTTCAAAAATGCTACAAAAAGCTAGCTTTAAGATTACAGAAAGAGTAAATAAACCAATAATCCTGTTCAATTATTTTTTGCTAGTTCATAGGTGTAGATCTATCCCGAGTCTGTGGATGACTTGAAAAATACATTGATTTCTGACAAATTTTGAAGCTCTATTTTCAAAAATTCCCATAGCAGCCTTTTGTTCTTAATTATCTTCATCAATTAGATATCTAAATATCATCATATATCCATCAATTAAATAGTGCACTTTTTACAATGGGGTGTTTTCCAGCGATCTAAAGGGTGTGGTCTAAAAGAGAATTTTCTGCTTTGCTCACAGCTCCCCACCAATACGAATTTCATTCCGACGGCTCTGATTACGGATGCATCCCTCAGATGTCTTATGAAACATGGGCCAGAGCAGATGCTGAATTTTCCAAAGGACAAAACAAGAAGACATTTCAATTCTATTTTTTATAACAGAAAGCTTCCCAATGATGAAGTGGCCAGTAGAGGATGGTTACTATATTGAATATCTACAGAGTCTGTCTTTTGTTTCTGTTGCAAGTTATTTACTAATAGCAAGGTTTGGGCACAACATGTAGCAATATCAACAGAACTACTTCTTGTACACATGGATGCATGTGTGATGCATAGCGCATGAATATTTATATGCCTAATCACTTAGGCTTCCAGTAAACCACAGACCTGTATTGTACCTTTATACACTGTGAATAAAACCATATCAAACAACCACAAACTTGTGATACATTTAATCTCTACACACGTCAGCACTGTTAGCAAAGCATGAGGAAACATATACTCACATTCATAATTATTACCAATGGAAGGAATTGGAGCTTAGATTGGAAGAAGGTAAAACAATAAACTATGAGAATCAAACACTTATTGAAAAGAAACAAAAACATTGGAGTCAAGTTTTAGAAAGATTGAGTCCTGGTGTTGCAGAATCTTGCCGTACGTGGATTGAATGAAACTTTGCATGCTCAACAAAATGGAAACTTCCTTAAATTCATTGAATTATTAGCCCTGTTTGATCCTGCAATGGACGAACATGTCCGCAGAATAAATACAATGAACTTCACGTGCATTATCTTGCCAAAGACATTCAAAATGAACTTATTTTGATATTAGCAAATGCAATCAATCAAAGCTAAGATTTTACAGTCTTTTCAATAAATCATTGTCTGCACTCCTGATGTAAACCACACGGAACAAATGACAATTGGCTTTGGAGACATCAAGTCTTCAACTTTTCATTCCACAACTGTGAACATAAGAGAAAATTTTCTTGGATTCATTCCTATAGATGAATCAATAGGTGCTCGTTTAACAGAGTGCATTCTCACATAGCTTGAAAGCTTTTCTTTAAGTTTATAAGACATGCAAGGACAAGGCTATGATAATGGAGGCAACATGAACGGCAAACATAAGGGTTTTCAGAAACAAATTTTAGACCTGAACCGAAGACCATTTTTCATTCCCTGCAGTGTTCATTCATTAAATCTTGTTGTAAATGATACAGCGTGTTGTTGCATTGGAGGCTACAGTATTTTTTGACTTAGTAGAAAAGCTGTATGTTTTCTTTTCAAGTTTGATGCACATTTGGAGTATACTCACATATTGAGAGTATTACACTAAAACCACTAAGTGATACAAGATGGGAAAGTCGAGTAGAGGCTCTGCGACATCAACTAGGACAGGTATACAACGCATTAGTTGAAATTGAATATATTTCTCTCTGGATCTTTGGGAACTGCAACACGATATAAGGTAAAGGGACTTGCCCTGGTCATTACCAAATTTAAATTCATTGTCGCCCTTGTTTCTTGGCATATATGACGATGGTGCGGACCACGAGATAGAACCGGAGCCCTCTGCCCAGTCACAGCCAAAGAGACTTTGTGTGGCAGTGTTGTTAGAACATCCGGACTCCCCACTCATGGGCACTTGAATCATTCCTTAGTAGGATATAAGTGGCTAATTATGAGGAGTGAAAATAATTTGTTTTTAGCTGTGGTCTGACAAACGTTGTTGGTGTAGTGTGATTCCAGAGAAAACAGTGTGTTTGCCGGTTTCATGCGGAAGAAGTTCCCTCCGAAGAGGTGTCCTGTGAAAGAGACTTTGTGCCCTGCGGTCCTCCTATTTTAAAGAGACTTTGCTACTACAATTTTGAGTGAAATTACTCTTCAACGTTTGGCATCAACAATATCGAACTGAAGTGGGATTCGAAAAAATACTATGTGATTCACATGAATTAGCAGAAAACATAGGCACATCCACAACATTCAAAACTGAGAAACGTATTCGAAGTAAAATAATAATTGATCTTTATGAGTTAAAGGATGAGAAGTTCACAATTGAGATTTCAACTAGAATTTTCTTTTGCAATTCTGGAGACAATCATTATTACATCAGTGAAAGAATGATTTAAACCAGGCATGGGCAACCTTTTTGAGCAGCGAGCAGCATGAGATATTGCTAATCATAAACCGGGCCACAAATTCACCGTCAGAATAATTTTTAGAATGTTAGGAACCTTTTTTGCTAACAACATAGCTTGCATGCACCATTTCTCTGAGCTCTGTTTGCCTTTTAGAAAAAAAGCATATTTAGGCTACCGATCTGTTTCTTTAGTGTTTCAATTTTAAGTTTTCTTAAAATATCTCCTTTAAATCTATCAAACCCGAAAGGTTTAGTTGTGTAATGACGCTTAACGTTCAATTCTTTAAATGCGGAGTGGGATTCAGAACATATTAGACACCTTGGTCTGTTTTTTTACTTCAACAGAGAAGTAATCAGTTGTCCACTTATCCTGGAATTTTCTGATTTCTTAAAAAAAGTTTCCCTTTTGCTTAGATGAAATTTTAATAAAACCACAGGGCACAAATTTAAAGTCTCGTCTAAGGGCACATGAAATCCTGCTAGGATTATGAGTGGCCCTGCCCGGGTGTGTGTGCATACTCCCGGGCAGGTCTGCGCAACTTTTAGTGTCACAGTTATTAAGATGTCAATAAGTGAGTTATGATTCGGATAATACCAACCGAATTTTGAAAAACCATTTTTCCAAAACACGCAAATTTATCTGAACATAATTAAAAAGTAAACATTTTCTCAACGGAAGTAAAGCCGTATTTTCGTACGACAGATGGAAAGTAAGGGGACAGTTCAGCCTATTTAGTTACATCATAAATACCCACCCCCATCTAAAATCTACTTTTTATTTTTTTTAAACTGATATTTTTTCAAAGGTAACAAAGGTTTTTAATAATGTTTTAGGCTTCATCCCCTTTTTCGAAATCTTAACCCATTTCAGATGTCAATGAATGAAACTTTTATATCAGCATCAACTGATATACGTACTCATCACCTCTTTTTCATTTCATCCATCTCTAAAAAGGTTGTGATCTCACAAAATCTAGTGATGAAACCACTGGATTTGCAACTTTGTGGCGAAAGCGGGACAGACATACTAGCCCCCCTACTGGACACGTTCAGGGCTCGAAATACATGTTTGCGGCACACTATGTTTGCCACGACACACAGTTTGTGAACCACTGGCTTATGCTGACAAGTAGCCAGAAAATAGAAATAAAATGTGTGTAAAACACGTTAAGTATTCACACACACACACACACACACACACACGTACATGTGCGCGCGCTCGCGCACCCTAAGGTAAATGAATAAAGCACAAAAAGTTTTCTGATTTATTTTGTCTTATCTCTCTTAACCGGGTACGTATATCATAAAAAGAAAAATTGACAGCATTTTTAAAAAATAATATAAAATCCCACATTGCAGTAAACTTTGAAGGAGTGTGCTGTAATATCAACGTACTGTAAAAATGAAATGAATTAGACGAAAACATTTCCTTATATCCATCTCTAAAAAGGTTGTGATCTCACAAAATCTAGTGATGAAACCACTGGATTTGCAACTCTGTGGCAGAAGCGGGACGGACATACTAGTACCCCTACTGGATACTTCATGTAAAAAAGCTGTGTGAACATCCTCTATGTGTGCTGATTCCATAATTCTTTCTTCTAATTGATCTGGAAAAAAATATGCCAATAATTTAAATATTTTAATCTAATTTGTTTGAGTTATATTTCATGAAGCCAAAATGGTGAATTATTAAAGAAAAATTGTTTTGTGTCATATCTGTCATTTGTTTATTTGCTGCAAAGTAAAAAGCTGGGTGAACATCCTCTAAGTCTGCTGATTCCATCAATTTTTTCCGGGGGTAGTATTAATCTTAGCTTAGTCTGTCACAAGATTTTCTGGATTCTGACCCCTTCAAATTTAAATTTTTAAAAGGTTTAATCTCCAATTTGAAAAAATTGGTTTTAAACTTCACTTGTTTATAAACTAGAGTTTGAAATTCATTTTTTTTTAAAAGTAGATATTAGTCTTTAAACTAACTTTAAACTTCCAATTTTAAATGAAGTAGAGTTTAAAAATTTCAATTTTAAAGAAAGAAGGCCTTAAATTAAAATTTTTAAAATGTTTAACCGTCAATTTAAATAAATTGGTTTTAAACTTCAATTTTTTATAAACTGGAGTTTGAACTTTTCACAAGTAGAGTTTAAACATCTTTTTTTTCAAAAGTTGGTTTTAAACCAGAGTTTAAAACTTCAATTTCGAAAAAGTAGTTTTTAAACTTATAAACTTCCAATTTTAAATAAAGTAGAGTTTTAAAACATCAATTTTAAAGAAAGTAGTCCTTAAATTTAAATTAAATTAGTAGTCTTTAAACTTTTAAACTTCCAATATTAATTATTATTATAAAGTAGTGTTTTAAAACATCAATTTTAAAGAAAGTAGGCATAAAATTTTAATTTTTAAAAGGTTTAACCTCCAATTTGAAATTCATGTTTTTTTTAAAGTAGATATTAGTCTTTAAACTAACTTTAAACTTCCAATTTTACAAAAAGTAGAGTTTTAAAACTTCAATTTTAAAGAAAGTAGGCCTTAAATTTAAATTAAATTAGTAGCCTTTAAACTTTGGTAAAAGGTTTAATTTTTTTAAATATCTAGATAAAGAAATTTTATAAAAACCCAACCCAAATAATCCCTGTAATCTTAAATTAACCTTAAAAACAAAAAAAATATTATTTTGTTTTTCATCTATGTCTTCCGTCTTATTCTTTATAAAAACATATCTTATTTTTGATGTTTGATATTTGTTTTCTATTTTACATATTAATTTGCAATAATATTTTTTTCTCCATTTGGACCCCCTCTCTTGCTCAAAATCCATTTGGACCACACCCCTGGATCCACCCCCGACAATAGTAAAGCACCATATTCAAATTGAACTCATGACCTAGTGAATGCTCTGCAAAACATTGTTGGCTGGCGAGTCTTTCTCTCTTTCTCTCTTTTTCTCTCTATCTATCTATCTCTCTCTCTCTCTCTCTATATATATATATATATATATATTTACAAGGTGCTATACAGAAAAAAAGGGAAGGGAATTTGACCAAGAAAATAAATCACTAATCTTAACACCTAGTTTCCATGGTCTCCTTCAAAGTAGTTCCCTTGTGTACCAGCACACAGGCTCATAAAGGGTAGTGTTCAAAAAAAGACCAAACACAGGGAGGAGAGCATCCACGCCTTTCCCAAGGGTATTAGTACAAAGTGAATATAATCAGCCTCAGTCGAAATTCGAATTAGTCTCACCGATCTCGTTTCTGTGCTGGTAACAATTACACCACTGTGAGAAAAAGAAATAGTTGCTGATTTTCCAAAAAGTAGAAATATTTGAGAATCATTTATTTATTTTTTATTGATATCAGATTATATTTTAATCTTATTTTTCAAGTGTAAACATCAGTGGCATAGCAAGAGGGGTGGGGGTGGTAATCGTCCCTGGCCGCTAAGTCTACAATATATTTTAAAAAGAATCCCGGTATAAAAGTCACAGGAAGGAAAGTCATGGAACAAAAGTCACAAGGAGCTACCTAAAAAACGTATAGGAAGAAAAGTCACAACTTTGATTTTCTGGGTAGGAAAAAAGTCATAGGAAAAAAATTTGTTTATACTAATTAAATGTTATAGTGTGACTTTATTTTAGGGCTATGTAAGGTCATATTTATTTCTTCATGTTATTGTCATTCAGTGGATAATGAGTCACAAAATAAATAATAAAAACATTGCTGAGAACCCTTGCTATGGCACTGGTAACCATGACTGAACAAAAAGCAGAGGAACACACACACTACATTAGCGAATGCTCTTGTGAGACTAACTTTCTTACATTGCTCTATGACCGTAGTTTTGATCACTACCTTTCGGTTGTTGTACTCTCTGGCCTTCCTCATGTTATCTGGAGCTGAAATGTTATTATTTGATCAATTATACGGAATAATAATCTTAACATAGTTTTCATGGTGATATTTGAACCCATTCGATTATTTGTATTACACTTCTTCATTTATATAAAGATATGTTGCAATGAAGTCTATCACAGTCTGTTGTTGTTGCAGACATCAGGAAATGTCATTAATTTTTTTAAAATAAAAAGATGAAATTGTACTTTATATGAATGTTGGGTTGCAAGTAACAACATGCTTCTAGTCGAAATGGAGACAGGAAATGTTAGTCGTCTGTCAGGTTTGATTCCTAGGACAGTATTCCCCCTTTATAACGCGGGTGTTGGTGTCCGAGAAAGACAATCACGTTATAACTGAACCGGGGATAAAGTCAAATTCAAGTTCACAAAGCTGTTGCTTTCATCAAAGAATCAAAGAAAGTATGTGTAAAACAATGTAATTTTATGTTAACTAATTGCAAATTTAAGAAATTTAATATTTTAGTCTTATTAAGTCAGTTTTTTGATGAAAATCTTTTTTCTTCAAGGTTTTCTAGACGAGTCTGTTATAAGTCCAGTAGAATTAGTCAGTATTTATACATGGACCTTGAACAAATTTGGATAAAGATAAAACTTTGTATATAGATAGGGTATAGGTCTAACTAACACATAAGTCCTCCAAAATCTGACTTGAAGTGAGTAATGTTTGGGGCGGATCCAATATTTTGTCTATATAGTGTGTACTGCTGTATGAAAATATCTATAACCCATGAAGTATGTCTGTAATAATGGATTTATACGCCATCTTGAAAATTATACCTTTCCAGTGGTCAGACTGTAGTATAGACTTTTGATATGTTATCAAACACACTTGATACAACAAAAAGCCGTTGGCAAAGCTCGTCTAGGGTGAATAATGAAAGAATAATGGGCATTATAAGGATTTGGTGGCCATCTTGGATGCCATCTTGAAAATTATACCTTCCCAGTGGCCAGACTGTGGTAGACTTCTAGTATGTTATTGAGAACACCTGATACCTGATAGCACATAAAAACCATTGAGAAACCTTTTTTTAGGGGTGAGGTGTTCTTTTTTCATAAATGCTGTCATATGATGACGTCATAGGCTGGTCTATATAATATGCACTCTTCCTCCAGTTTTTTAAACATAAAAATTAGAGGTGCGCATTATACACGATAACAAATGTTACACTTTTTCCCCCCGACCAAGTGCATGCCATATTTGGAGTGGCATGACCGAAAGTAAGTTATATCTATTGTCCAAGCTAACTGATGTGTAACAAAGAGTTCAAATCACTCTAATAATGTTACATTTTTCTATGGGAATGATAATATATTAAATATTCATTATATTTCACAAGGATGCATTAAAGATGTAAATCTTATGTTGCTAGTACATATATTGATACCTGTTGCACAAAATGATACTAAGAAAAAGTCAGAGCGTATTATACACGAGAGATGTTTTTTCCAGGATTTCATTTCACCTGAAAGTAACGGTCCAGTTTACCATACTGTAAATAGTTCCCCCCTCGTAAAACCATGTTTTCTAAAAACTAACAACTTCTAGAAAGATTGATAGGGACTAACGGATTAAAAGCACAACAAATTGCTGGAGAATTTTTTTTTCGACTTGGTTAATGGATGTCGACCTATGCAGCATATTCTCCAGACCTATCACTTTCAGACTGTTACTTGTTTTCCTCCATGCAATACTCCTTTTGTGGTCAGCATTTCATGGGAGCCTCCCGCATTTCACGGGATACGCCCGCATTTTGAAGCCAAGTGCTGCCCCTCTCCTATTCGCATGTAATGAATTTGTACAAAGCTCCTACATTGAAAAAAATATGCCTGTAAAAATTATTTCCTCCTATTTGCAGACCTACCAGCTCTCCCGCCCCATGACCATTTTTTAGGAAATCTCCCCCCTGAGAATTTCTAAACCTTGGCTGGTTTGCGTCAGTAGACATAAGGATTTCAAGTTATCGAAAAATTTGTTGTATAACTCCTTGAATCGGAATCAGAATCATTCTTTTATGATTGAATACACAATTTAGCTGAAAGTTGGCGGAATGTCATAGAAAGCCAGGGAAAAATGTTTTAATGACTGAATAATGATGCTATGAATTTATATGAATAAAAGATTTTGTCTCCACAAATGCTGAAAACATTTGTATCAACCGAAGACACTTATGCGATATAGAAAAAGTAATTTGTAATGCGGTTGATTGTCCACGTACTTAATTGTATAAGCACTTGGTCACTGAGACAGTTATGCAGGCTCTCAGACTATTTGCCTACGGATGTTTCGGCGAAAAACCTTTTTGCCGAATTGATGTTTCGCTGACTGGGCTTTTTGCTGACGGACGTCTCGCCGAAAACTTTTGTCAAAGATATTTCTATTCTGTTTTTTTTGTTTTACTTATGAATCTGCATGTTTATTGTATCAAAATATTTATATTTCATTTTGCAAAAATAAATAAATATATAAACTTACTCAAAAATATATTGATTTAAAGTAAATTCTATGTTATTTTTCTTCTTTCGTCGACGGACGTTGTTGGATTTATCCATTGACCATTTAAAGGTAAAAAAAAACAACAAAGATTTTATAATTTTATTTTACATTTTAGACAACATTGAAAGAACAACATCATAATATAAAACAAATATTGAGAAATAATATTTTGCAAATGATTAGAAATATCCGGCAGTTGTTTGTTTACTTTTATTGTCGTAAGACTCATGCCGTAAAACTCGACCGAAATATTTTGTTGACGAAAGTAAAATTTAAAATATCTAAAACCTGCTTTACGATTACATTTAATTAATTTTTGCTTATATAATCTATATAGCCTATAAGTTATATAAGCATAGATTAATTAAACTTAATTGTAAAGCAGGGTTTGGATGTTTTAAATTCTACATTATTTGTCAACAAAATCATTAAGGTCATCCGGCGAAACGTCCGGACACGGTTATGATGTATTTCGCAAAAGGTAACAGTTTTGCGCTAGAAAATTCAGCGCAGACATATATAAATAAATATATATATATATATTAGGGGGGTCTTTATTTTGCAACTTTCGGATAAAATTAAGCGGGTGCACCCTGAAAGTGTTCGATCGATGGAATGAGAGACCCAAAAAAGGTTTTCCAATCAATTAATATTTAGGATATGCTCAGTGACTTTGAATTTAAGTAAAGCTAAAAAATAGATATTCAACGGGAGACACATGCGAAGACGTGAAGTAGGAGGAGGGGAGTAACAGGAGGAGGGGTTGTGGAAGGAGGTGGACGGGGTACAGTGGAGTAAGGGGAAAGATAAAGTGAGACACATTCAAAGATGTGGTGGTACGAGGAGGGGAGTGTCAGGAAGAGGGGAGGAACGGGGCACAGGGAGAATGAAGAGACACAGACATAATATCAAGAAGAGGTGGGAGGGGTGCCACACTTCTACTACCTCCACATCTCTGCATGTGTCTCATGTTGATCTCTCCCTCCCATATATTTCTTCTTTTTTTTCTTGCGCAAAACTATTACCTCCTTGGAAATACACCATAACCATGTCCGGACATTTCGCCGAATGATCTTAAATTTATTTGTACATCTATCCCATGGAATATATATATATATAGATATATATCTGTAGAAACTTTTTTGTTTTCTCGTAACTGTTTATTTCTCGTAACTGTTTAAACATTTCCCTCCAAAAAACAATAGTGCATGACAAATCTCTCGCTCTGCCTTCCCCATTCCGAAAAAACGTCCGCTATCCCGCTTGCAATATACCTGCCCTGATCCACCCCTCATCAATGCACTGTATATATATATGTACATAGAAAAAGAAAAAAACTTTTGGTTTTGGTTTGTTCATTTATGTTTGTTCATTTCGAATTAACTATTATTTCTGTAGATGTTATATTATAATTAGCTGTCTACTGTGGACCTGTTTCAGGGAATGGGACAGTACAGGTGTTTGTTACCAGCCGTGTAGATCAGCACACAACTATCCACCTATTTGTACTTGTGTGTCTAAGTATGTACGCATCCATTTGTACATGCGTGTCTAAGTATGTACGCAAAGAAGTGTGAAACGTATATATAAAAAATATCAAAAATAAAAATCACATATACACATACACATACATACACATATACATATCCATACATATATATATACACACACACACAAATACACGCACATACATTGTGGAGGTATATAAATATATATATATATATATGTATATATCTCCTTTATTAACTATATCCACAATTTTGTCTATAAAGTATTCAGACACTTCCTTGTAAAATCCTGAAATACCTATAAATTAATGTTTTAGGGTAAAATAAAGTGGATTTTTGAATTCCTCATGTTAAAGTACTCAGATATGTCAACTGGGAGACGAGATATGAAATTCTGTTTTGTTGGTGTATGCTGGCGACCATTTTGTTTTATGCAAATGAGGTAGTTCTTCCCAACTTTTTTCTTGGGAACATCTTTTTTCTGAAAGAGGACATCCTAAGGAACATTTTGGTACCCTAAATATAGAATCACGGGGGGGGGGTGCACGGTAGACCCTGCTAGCCCCCGGTCTATAAAGCCTTTTTGCCAGACGATGCAACGATTCGACTTCCAAGGTACACTTCACGGCAACAAACTGTGCCGCGTCATAGAAAACGAGATGGTCCTTGCGCTGAATTGTCTTGCCCGGAAATGTCAGAGAATCTTCCCAAGTGTACTGATATGCAACCAGCAGAGTCAGATTATTTATCAACCCGTCTTGGTTTCAGAGTGAATCACTGATGTGACACCACCACCAAAACAACAGCCAAGAGAACCAGAGTCATTGAGTGAGCAAGGTATCGGGGCTTAATACACGAAACCCTTAGGTGAATTTCAAATAATCTTTGTCTCACTTCTTGCCAAAGATGTTTTCATTCCCGATAGCTTTGCTGGGCCGTCGACTCTTTTGTCTGCGTATGTACACAGGGTTTTTTTAGGTAGTTATTTAGCATCTTGGGACTATTTTTTCGCCTCTTTTCCTTCCTTACACAAACACTTACGAAGCGAGCGACATAGCCGAGAAGGTGTCGTCTTACACTTTACACAGCTTTAGATAAACACAATGAAAAAAGAAAGAAAAAAGTTTAGACGGAAAGGAAAAAAATAAAATACGGAACATTAAAAAAAAATTCCAAGATAATCGTTTGTTTAAATGTTCATAGAAATTCTCTTACAAATTCCTACGCGCACGAACAAACGGCATCAACAAAAACAAGAAATTAGGAAAGAAATAAAATAAAAAGATGAAAAACGAAACACAAAAACGAAACAGATACCCACTCTGCTAACGACTTGTTCACAGCTGTGAGTTGGAGAAGATAAAAATTAAACAAAATAAAAAAAATAAAAATGAAGTGAATAGTGAGGGCAAGAAATGAAGAAAAAAGAGAACCTGAATACAACATTAGTTCCCTGCGTCAAAATGATTTTTAAAGGGTCGCTAGTTACAATTTTTTTTCTATCGCAAACTAAGCCCCGTATACACTCGTGAATGATTCGAGTTTTTAAGCTCAAAATTTAAGGTACTGTCTATAATTTTGAGATGAGCCATTAACATTATTCGGACTATTGATCTGGTTCTTTTTGTTCAAGATACATTCGGCAATTATGAGACGAGTCATTATCATTCCAAGAGTTGTTCGGATTATTGATCTCATTCTTGTTGGTTAAGATACATTCGGCAATTATGAGACGAGTCATTATCATTCCAAGAGTTGTTCGGATTATTGATCTCATTCTTGCTGGTTAAGATACATTCTGTTGTTTAAGATACATTCTGTAATTTTGAGACGAGTCATTATCATTCTAAGAGTTGTTTAAATTACTGATCTTATTCTTTAAGTTTAAGATACCTTCGGTAATTTTTAGAAGAGTCATTACCATTTCAAAAATTGTTCAGACTATTGATCTTATTCTTTTTGTTCGAGATACATCCAGTAATATTGTAATAAGTCGTTATCGTTCCAAAAGTTCTTTGGACGGTTGAGCTCATATTTGTTCCTTTTGGTGTTATGACAAAGTTTCGTCCATCCATTCTTTAGCCTTCTTCAGGTGCGCAACCCGTAAGAAAAGAATGGAATCTCCTGTCTGCAACAAAAAAGTTGGTGAACATTTGGATCCCCGTGTGTAAATATGGAATCACCTACGTTACATGGATGGTTGAGAATGTGTGGCTTGCGTTACTGCGAATGGGCCAAGCCGGTTGGCAAATTATCCAGTATATTCTCTTTTCTTGCAGATTGTACACCTGTAGATGACTGGAGAATGGATCGGCCAAAATGATGAAAAAACCACAACAATAACATAAAGAATGATTTCAATAATCTATATTATTAGTCTACTTGTTCCTACTCGCGTTCAGATGTTACACAGGAGTTAGGTAGTTTGATAAGAGGGTAGGAAGGGACAGGGAAGAAGAGAAAGTTTAGTGTTTTAATAAGAGGGTAAGAAAGGAGGGAAAAGACAAGAAAGTTAGGTAGTTTACTGGGTGGATGGGAAGAATTTTGCATATCAAACTAATTCATGTTTGTATAGCATTTAGATAAAAACATGGACGGCTACGAAGATTGGAAGGAATAAGGGAGAGGATGAGAAGATACAGGTGTGAAAGGTGAAAGAAGAGCAGAGGTATTAGACAGCAGGGCCTACCCCCACCCAATGATCCTATGCGTAGGGTGCTAAAATGTTCCTTAGGATGTCCCCTTTCAGAAAAAATAACTGCCACCTCTTCTTGAAACGCTAACTAAAACATGTACAGTATCAAATTTTAAAATACACACCGGTGAAAACCCTCCCCACCCCAGAAAGGGAAATAACTAAGAATGCCTCCCGCTATACAAATTACATTTAAAAATATATAATAATACACACATATATATTTACAAACAATATTAATAAATGCATTTGAAAACAAATTCCATTCAATACAGGTTTTACCACACTCAAGTTTAACGCTCAAGTCCGAAATATAACCGTAATAACATAAATCTATATAATCATTATTTAAAAATACTTTAAACCTTCTTAAAACCAGAAATATATCATTACCTATTTTTTCTCCTCATACGTTAAAATATTAACTAAACTATAATAAATTCTATCGTAACTATATAACTTACAACTAGGTGTTTCTGCGGCCTCGTGACCTAGTTTTGAGTAATTTGACACCTTGATAAAATAAACGTCAAAATCATATAAAACTTAATTTTTTCGTCGAAAAATGTTTGTGTCATTAATAAGTTGAAAGATTAGCGAAATTCATGAGATAAACATTATTTTTTTTGCACCATATAAAACCGGAGATATTGTTGAATAAAAATAGCGTAAATATACGCGCAGACGTAAACAAGTTCTAGTAATTACGAGTAGATTTCCTCCCCCTTTTAACGAGGAAAAAAAAACATAGATTTAAAAAGATTTACAACACATCAACTACTGATTGGATTTTAATAACATTTTCAAGACTTATCGAATAAAGGATGAATTCTTTTAAAAATCAGTTTGTATTCCAAATTTCGGGAAAAAATATTTTTTTCCTTGTGATTAAAAAAACTCTTAAAAATTTTATGATTTCATTGATTCATTTTCAATGGATTAGTCCGATCTTTTTACATTATTAAGTCAAGCCAATGAACATAAATTCTGCTTCTCTTTTTGAAAAAGCTATTGCTATTTTCCGTAAAAGAACTTTTCTTAAAAGCTGCGAAAAAATAAATACTGCTCTAATTGCCAATATTTTTCATTCATTTGGTAAAATATGATTTATCGCTATTTTCCGTAAAAAGAGAAATCATTTTTTTTTTACTCTGTTTCTGTTGCAATCGGTTCAATTCTGTTCTCACGTGTTGTATTGAAAGGGCAAGTAAAGATATGTAAAAAAAAAATGAAACTAAAACAATTTCAATTTTTCTGATGTGATTTAATTGGCCGATATTTTTCTACGGATGCCCATAAACGTAAATGATTATTATGTCCAAGAGACACACCTGTTGTAATAATCTCATAGTCAGCCATCTGCTACTGCTGATTTTATTGACAAATACCGACTTCCGTAATAATCAATTAGCGCATGAGCACCTATTGACAGCTGATGGCGGTAAGTCGAAGGTGCCGGCAGATATTTGACCCCCCC
>VCCN01000136.1:1411713-1423079 GCA_006491835.1 Architeuthis dux
TGTTCAAATACTTATGAGCAGTACATTTTATATAAACGATAAAATCATGAGTATTTGAACAAGCACAAAATCTGTTTTTAATGACGAAGATTGCAGGGGTCATTAAGGATTTTGAACTGGGGGGGATCTAAATTAACTTACTAGTTTGGCAACTCTTCCATATGGTAATGTGAGTTCGCCTTTTTAATCTTCTTGATTTTAACAGGATCGAAAAAAACCTTTTTTCATTTAACAATTTAATATTTTTTCCAGAGATTTAGCATTCAGAACCACAAAACATGACTAAATGCATGCCTTGTTGTGTTGATTTCGAAAGGAATTTGATTCTCCTTGCATAATGTTCCTGTTTTTAACTCCCAACCCAAGCGATTCATAGCAAAATGTCTGTTTGTTCAAATACTTATGATAAGTACAAGGTGTAGGTGTAGGTGTAGGTCACTCTTTCCACGGGTGCAGAGGTCACGTAGGGGTCATTAAGTACATTTTAGCCATATAATATATAATATCTACTAGTCGAGTGCATTTATGAAAAAAGTCAACCTTACCCGCAAAAGATTGCGACAAAATATTTCTTCCTATTGAGCACACCTGATACAGGTGTGCGCAATAACATACTAAAAGTTCACCACTGTCCTTCCACAGGAAAGTTGTTTTTCTTAAGATATCCAAGATGGGCGCCAAATCCTTAAAATTCCCATTATTCATCCTAGACAAGTTTTTTCAACGGTATTTTGTAGTAGAAAGTATGCTTTATAACATATCAAAGGTCTACCACAGTCTAATCACTGGAAAGGTATCATTTTCAAGATGGCATCCAAGTTGATTGCCAAATTAATTGGCTGCATTTATGAAAATAACCCACCCCCAAAAAAAGAAAAGCGCAACAAAAGGTTTCTCAGCGAATTTTGTAATTTTCAATATGGCGTCCAACGTACCGCCAAATCTTTAAAATGCTCATTACTCGTTCAGTATTCCCCCATGACAAGTTTTTTTTTCGGCAGCTTTTTGTAGTATCAAAGGTCTACCACAATTTGACCACTGGGAATGTGTAATTTTCAAGATGGCGTTCAGCATGGCCGCCAAATGCTTAAAATGGTCATTAATCCTTCATTATTGATCCGAGTCAGGTTTTACTAACGGTTTTTCTCGAGTACGAGGTGTATTCAATAACATACTAAAAGTATACCAAAGTCTGACGACTGGAATGGTGGAATTTTCAAGATGGCATCCTAGACCGGGGTCTGGTGGAGGTAACTACCACCCGAGGCCGGGGTTAGTATGTTCAAATAGGTATACATGTGGGTATTCAGAAATGCCATGGTAAACGGGGATCTGCGGGTGCGTTTGGTGAGGGGGCGGATTTATGCCAGGCATGTCATACTATTAGGTAAAATAGTCCGGGGGCCAAACAGGACCCTTTGTGCACCCACCACACCCAGGAATCTATAAATAGGGTACCAAAATGTTCCTTATGATGTCCTCTTTTAGAAAAAAGATGATCCCAAGAAAACAGTTGGGAAGAACTACCTCATTTGAAAAAACAAAATGGCCGCCAACAAAAAATCCAGAATTTCATATCTCGTCTTGCAATTGAAATATTTGAGTACTGTAAAAGGCTAAATCAGGGTTTTCAGACATGATGAATCAGAAATACACTTACATTTACCATAAAAGTAATATTTAATTCATACAATATGTATCTGTTGGCAATTAAAAGTTACACTAGACCCCGGTCTATTCAAATCCTTAAAATGTCCATTTAGTCGAGTGCATTTATGGTTTGAACCTCACCCCCACCAAAAAAAGATTTCTACAAAAGGTTTCTCAACGGCTTTCTGGAGTAGCGGGTGTGCTAAATAACATAATAAAAGTATACCACAGTCTGACCACTGGAATGGTGTAATTCTAAAGCTAAATACACTCGACTAAATGGCCATTTTAAGGATTTGACGGCCACCTTGGACGCCATCTTCAAAATTGCCCCATCCCAGTTATTGGGCACACCTGGTACTCAAGAAACTTCTCGAGCTGGAATAATGGGAATTTTAAGGATTTAGCGGCCATTTTGAAAACACATTTCGAATGGTCAGACTTTGGTAGACTTTTCGTATGTTATTTAGCACACCAGATACTACCAAAACCGTTGAGAAACTCTTTGTTGCAATTTGCGTGTGTGGATAAAACCATAAATGCACTCTCCTATACATATATTTGCATAATACTCATACATACTTTGTGTCAATGATCTTAGGCGATCTATGTGAATCTTACTTTATTTCTAAATATGCCATCATATAGTCATCTTATATATTCCATATTTGGTCAGGATTTACAATTTTGTATCATTTTGGGGTGATATTTCCTGTTTCATACCAAACCGTAATAATAAATCTCATTATCTCTGCATTTAAAACACTTTATGGACTGCACGAATCTCTTCTTAGACAGAGTTCTTCCTTTCCAGGGATGCAGAGGTCACACATGAGTCATTATGTAAGTTTCAATCAATGAATATCTCGGGGTGAATCACCTGAGACAACCATGGGGTATTTACCAATAATTTCAGCCACCTCAGCAGATTATGACTAGATAGTGATTAAACGGTGCAGAAGTATTGCCACAAGATTGAAAATGCAGTAGACAGTGAGAATCTTTGATGAAGGTTTGTATTACAAAGCCAAAGAGCTTGTTTGACTCCACAGTTAAGAATGTCAATGTGTAGTCCTATGACTGGGAGGTTTCCATATCACTATGAATTGTATGAAGGCCATAGGACAACACTTTGCAGATGGTGGACTTTTTGAGTTGTTAGATGGGGAGACGTATACAATGAAGCTACTGTTTCTAACATCATGACAGAGAAATACTGGAATCGTGCAGTCCATGGAAGCCCCGTGGAGAGTATACTGGCGCGGATTTATGCAGTGGCCACAAGACAAGGACTTAGAACTTGAAGACAGATTCACAGATCTTCTAGACACCATCATCCATGCCTTACAGGGAAAGGATATAGCAGATATCAAAGCAGCAACAGAGGAACTCTTGACATATATGGAACCTTTGAGATTCCTTTTTGCATCCTCTGAAGAAGAAATGCTGTTAGCCCCCACCTCTACATACTGGCTTCAGTACTTGGAACTGATGCAGACATTACTAGATTGTATTCATGCAGAGAGAGAGAAGGCCCCTGGTCGTTGCATTTGTCTTTTGCCAAGATGCTGCCATGGCTGGCAATATATGATCATATCAACTGCGTCCGATGGGGCTCAGTATACATGATTGGCATGTCTCAACTAGAGGTAACAGCTCCTGAGGTATACAAGGAATTCATGGAAGGAAACTTTGTGGTCAAGCAAAGCAAGAGAGATTTTAATCAGATATCAATAGACTAAGCTGTTGAGCATATCAACAAACTTGGCAAAGTTGCTGGGGGCCGTATAGGTATAAGTAGAACAGACTCTGCTCGAGAAAGATGGTGACTGACATACGACCACCGGACCCGATTGGCAGAAAGCACAAGATCCATGCTTGGAATGAAGGAAGAGTAAGAGGGTGAGCACATTGAAGTAGGGTAGAAGGGGCTCAAGCGTTATGAGGAAGATATCCAGTTGTTTGAGTGCTTTCACGTATTTGGGATCAATAACTAGTGTCTATATCGAAGAATGATGTTGATCCCCAAGACATTTTTAGTGCAAGAAGTCGAGGACAGAAGATCCTTGAAGAATGTGTTGTTCAGCGTATTTCAAACGAAGACAGGGGAACACAGTTCTATGAGCGACAATCAAAACAGAATCCCAAGACATGTGCATCAATGTATATGAGGCAACCTGTTTCAAAACGCACAAAACAAGAGGGTGTGAAAGCAGATCGTGACTTGTTCAAAGGGCCTTTGATTGCTGCTGAAAGTGGAATGAAAATTGCCCTTACAGTCTGAACTAACTCCTACTTCCCTCTCACTTGCTTGCCATGGTGGAAGCCTGGGGTCAACAGATAAAGCAGCGCTTGGGCGCATACTCGAGGAGGGACATGCCACAACGAACCTTCCAGATTGGGGAGGTCAGACATTGTGTTCTAAATGGTCTGGCTTTGGTTCAAAGTATTGGCAAGCCAAAAAATGCTAAAGCTTTTGGAGAGCTTTTTTCTGGTATATTTCAGGGATACAGACGTTCTAGTCTTGCTCATTCACTTCTATCAGATTATTTCAGCACAGGAAGGGTACATGTATTAGGATCGATGTAGTGTTTGACCACTACAAATCGGATTCAATAAAATCAAGAAAACGCTAGAGTGCATTCCATCAGAGACAAATCAGGCGAAAGATAGGTTAGCTCGGAAGTGCCACTGCCAGCCCAGTGGGAATCTTTCATCCACCTGCCTGAAAGCAAATCTGAGCTCACAGCTTTCTTATCAAGTGTGCTTATTAACATAAGCGTCAAAAACATCACAACAGCTGGTGGTTTTCAAGATATAGAAGTTCCAGCATCCCTTAAATCAAACCAAGAGGAAGCCGACACTAATTCTACATGCACTCGATGCAGTAAGGTCTGGCTTCAATATACTTCTGGTATATTTCAGGGATACAGACGTTCTAGTCCTGCTCATTCACTTCTATCAGATTATTTCAGCACAGGAAGTGTGGATGTGTGCAGGGATAAAAAGAAACCAGTACATCCATGTGCATTCAGTATTCTGGACACTAGCACAATATGTGTGCAGTAATATGCCTGCTTTCCATACGTTGACGGGGTGCGACACAAGGCACTTTACTGGGAATGGTAAGAAGTCTGTATGGAAGACCTTCTTGCAAAGTCGTTAACTTCTGGCAGGATTAGGACATGGCATCCTGTCAGAGGACACAATGTCAGAAGTTGAAAGATCTGTTGGAAAGCTGTATATGACATCATCAGACTTGCCTGTTTAGACAGAAATATCCCCCAATACGTGATGCCTTAGTGCAACATATGCTGCGGGCTGACTACCACGCTCTCATATGATACAAGTCCATTGAATCAAAACCTGAACTGCCTTCAGTACTAGAAAGTAGATGGAAATTGAATAACTGAATAGTTACAGCCCACACTGTTGAGCCAAGCAGCTATTCCACATGTTTGCAGCTTCTTGTTTGCACATGCAAGACTCGATGTAGGAGAATCACTTTCACATGCACACAGAACCAACTTATGTGTACACGGGCATGTGGATGTCATGAGGACCATTGGAGGTACTGGATCGTATATTGCATGGATATTAAAGTATAATGTAAAACGTATTGGCAGTATCAAAAGATGTTTGTAAATATGACCCTTTAATATTCTAAAAGCCCCCAGGGCACCTGGCATGATAGTTTGAAATGCCCTGTTGAAACTAAAGACTGCATGCAAGAAAATGCTCATCACATTGTTGGTTTGGGTAGATTATGGATAGCTCTATGGTGTAAACATCTAAACGTGCTGGCCAGTATGTGTCTTCTGTCATATAACAGTATTTCCCTGTAGGAATTGGATGTAGACCTGTTAATGAAGATAGCCTTGGTGATTTTCCATTCGTTGGAAGATATAGCTTGATATGGTTTAGGCTGTAAATGAAACATATTTCATGTAGTGTCGCACAGCCAGTGCTAATGTGTAAATGATCTCATATTTCATTTGATGTTCTCTTTTTCATAAGCTTTCTCTTAATAACTGGAATCTTAAAGATATTTCCTGAATAAGCTTAGTGTAGGGATATGAGCATAAGTTTTATTAAAGCACCCATTTGAATGGAGGGCAATCTGTATTTAATCATTGTTTAACCAGATGTGTCTGGTTATAAAGGAAATTTTAGTAAATAAATACATTTCAAAATGTAAAATATTCACGATTTGTTGTATATTTATTAGCTGCACCTTTCTAGAACGCCTATATGCAGGCAATTAGTGACCCCTGTGTGACCTCTGCATCCCTGGAGAGGGTGACCTACACCTGGAGAATATTAAATAGGGTCCATAAAATAATTTTAGCATGGTGGTTGCTTTTAGTCGCTCGCGTTGTACGAAAATGAAATTTAGCGCTCGTTTCTGGATTCTGCCTCCTCACTATTAAGGGGAAGAGTTGTAAACTTTAGATTCGACTCGGTTCTCCCTAAATAGTTACCGCTGCTGGTAGTGCTGCTGCTGATGTCAGTTCATTTTGAAACGGCCAAAATGCTTTAGGCGAAAACGCGCTAATTTAGCGCTTTTTGCAGTGCCAAAACAAGAAACGCGCTAAAACTAGCACGAAACGCGCTAAATTGGCAACATTGTCAGTTACCGTTGCTGACGATGATGCCAGTTTATATCTTAGTGCTGCTGCTGCTGCTGTTGCTGATAAGGAAGGGGTGACAGCCCAACACCTTCCACATCCTATTTCACTGGGTGCTGATTTCCACTCTCTCCGCTTGATTAGTCTTCCCCCTCTCTCAGTAAAATCTTACAAAATGTGTATATATATATATATATGGTGGATATGGTTAGACAATGTGGAAAAGAAAGAATGAGAAAAGCGTGTTACATCTCAAACATGTGTATTATCACGAAGATAAATCTTTATGCATTTCGTCGCTGCAAGCGACGTCTTCAGAAGAAAATTGAACATAGCAGAGTCCTGTGGTAATCCATGTGATGTGCAATGAATGAGACTAGATGTGTTTTGTTTGTTATATGCCAAAAGCTCTGGTCTGTTAAAGGGGGAGTGGCTTCTTTTGAAGGGGTCAATGTGTGGGTTTTGGAGTGGGGTGTAGATGCTGCTTTGATGGGGGCAGTGTATAGCTGGTGGATTTAAGTGTGTAGATAAGACGTTTTTGTCTGCTCTGCTTATCTGTGGTGATTTATAGCTGTTGTGCGTATGTTTTTGGTGTTTGTGTATGTGTGTGTGTGTGGCAGGGCAGGTATGTACTTATATACGTATGTGGGTGGGTGTCTATTGGTATGTGGATAACAGTGTGTGTATGTGTGTGTGGTGTGACCTGTATTCTATCCGATACCTTGTGTGTGTATGTGATTGTCTATGACTGTGATTTTATGTGAGTATGATTTTAATTAACGGTGTTGCCAGTTGGAAGTAAACAGGTCTTTGGTGTATGGTGTCGCATTGGACTATGAGCGTAGCTTCGATGCATCGTCGTTTTCTGGGATTATGTATATGTTTTATGATGTGGATTTTATGTAAGTTAAAATCGTGGTTGTGTGTGTATCTGTAAGTGACTAAGGCGTTTAGGTGGTCGTCAATATAAACCTTCGGTGGGAGTTGTTTGTTGTGTGTGTTTTTTTTATTATGTCCCTGATGGCTGCGTGGGTGGTTATGGCTGTCTGTATGCTGAGTTTATTCAGGTTGATGGTGAGGTTGTCGGTGGTGGAGTTTGTAGGTAGTGTGATGCGTCTTGTTGGTCCTGTGTATTTTGTATGCCTTTTTTCTAGCGGTGTGTATGAAGAACCGGGTGTTGTGGAGTGAGGAGAACGACTGCATTATGTATTTCTCCTCCTCATCTAGATATTCCGGGCTGAATATCCTAGAGGCTCTGAGGAAGAGAACTATGATGTGGCCTGATTTTATTTTGGGTATGTGGTGCGAGTAGAAGTGTATGTGGTTGTCTTTGTTGGTAGCTTTGCGGAGGACGCTTAACTTGATGTTATGCTCAGTCCTGTGTAGTAGGGTGTCAATGAAAGGTAATGTGTTCTGTGATTCTTTTTCGTGTGTAAAGTTGATGGATGGTTCTACTGCGTTGAGTTGAGGGATTAGGCTAGCTAGGTCGGTTTGGCGAGGGTATAGGACCAGGGCATCGTCAATATAGCGGAGATAGGTAGCCGTCTTGGGTAAGATGTCCATGAAGGGGCCTGATTCTGGAAATTCTAGGAATAGGCAAGCTAGTACACAGCTGACAGGTGATCCCATGGGTAAGCCAGATTTTTGTTTGTAGTGTTTCTAATTGAAGGTGAAAAAACACTGGTTTGTTATATATAAAAATTAGCCTTATCCACCAACAAAATCATAAAAATCCTCACACTTATAAGAAACCAGTGTTTTTCACCTTCAATCAGAAACACTACAAACACACACACATACACACACTCCTCTTAGTGATACACAAACACCCACCAACCCACATACGCACAACAGCTATGAATCACCACAGATAAGCAGAGCAGACAAAAACTTCTTACCTACACACTTATAAGTTAAATCTACCAGCAAGACACTGTCCCCATCAAAGCAGCATCTAACACCCCAGCGCCACCCACTCCAAAGCCCACACATTGACCCCTTCAAAAGAAGCCACACCCCTTTAATTTAATTGCACACCACATGGATGACCTCAGGACTCTGCTATGTTCAATTTTCTTCTGAAGACGTCGCTTGCAGTGACGAAACGCATAAAGATTTATCTTCGTGATACTCAACATGTTTGAGATGTAACATACTTGTCTCATTCTTTCTTTTCCACATTGTCTAACCACATTCACCATTCTGTCGGATTCCCTCACATCCATACAACAAACATATATATATATATGTATGTGTGTGTGTGTGTGTGTGTGTGTGTGTGTAGTAGATGTAATTTGACAATGTGGAAAGGAAAGATTGAGAAAATCGTGTTACGTCTCAAATATATTTATTATCATGAAGATAATCCGTTATGCATTTCGCCGAGCAGCTTCATCAGAAGAAGTAGAAAAGTGATACATTCCATGTTGGGATAGCCGAATGAAGTGAATAATTGTATTGTTTTCTGTTCTTGGTGAGGAAGGGGGCAGCTGACCTAGCTTTTGGCTGAAAGTTCTGTGTGGGTGTTCGAGCTGGCAGGGTGTGGGTGTTTATATTAGGTTGGTATATGTATCAGCTATTAAGTGGGTGGGGGTAGGGGTGTGATTTACGTTCCCTGGATTCCTGGCCACGATCACCAAATCTGAGCCAACTGGACTTATTTGTATTAGTACATGTAAAGATTATTGTTTATTCGACAAAATCCTAGCTTTTTAGATGAACTGTGGACTAAAAACTTATTTGTTGAATTTCATAATCGCTCCATGGCCTGTATACGTAATGACTGGATATGTTGAAGATTAACAATTTCAAAAATAAATCCATCTAAAAATATGCATAATACTTTCCTTCCGCTTTTTACAGATTGATTTCATTTTGAATAGAACTAAATTAATGAAAATTTAAAACTGCACAAGGACTTCAAAATTAATTGTTAGATAGATAGATAGATAGATAGATAGATAGATAAGGCTGGTTGCTGCAGGGTCAAACTCCACTCCTACTTCTAGCCCGACTGAAAATGATGACTGCAACTTTTGTATTGTATATATAATAAATAGATTCGTAAATATATAACACTTGTCAGTTTAGCTCAGTTGGTAAGAGAGTCGCTTTCCAATCACATAGTCGTGATTTCACGTGAGTTCACGGTAGGGAAATGTTAATTTTTTATATATATATATATATAGGTTTGGTTTAATGTGAAGTGATGGACAAACAGTGATTAGTTCACTCCCCTAAACTTGGTGAGGATTGTTCTTGTTGTTCTTGTTGTTCTTGTTACGGGGGGGGGAACAATGTCAACTTCAACTTGGACTGGTGTTTGACAATAGATAGATAGATAGATAGATGGATAGATGTAATTTCACGTACGGACTGGAGAATAGGCCACCAAGAACTTTCCATCGGTGTTGACGATTTGGCGCGTTTCGCACTGGATTCAGTGCGTATCTTGTTTTGGCGCAAAATTGGCGCGTTTGCGCCTAAACAATTTGGCCGTTTTGGGACATTTTCTGGTTATTTCTGGTGTCTTTTTGGTGGTTTTTGGCCATTTGGGGCTATTTTTCTTTTTTTTACATTTGGCGCTTTTTGGCAGTCAAACTAGCGCGAAAATATTTGTTGAGTTGTCAACATTGGTTCCCATCCCATTTCCACGGTCGTTTGTTTATCGCATTTGCACGGCGAGGACAGGTGTAGTCATGTCGCGAAATGAACGGTCGATTTCCTTGCCCAGAAAACGTTTTTTTCTCTTTCAATGCGTCATTCAAACGAGCCACTGGTAATAAATCTATTTTTCATCTCCTGTGACCATCTTGTCTCGACAAAAGACTTTTTCCTGTGTCGAGCAAGAAGAAGAGAAAGCCAAATATTCAAACGCTTGCCTATATCTGTGTGGAATCCATTAGCTTGCCTTCGGAATTCTTTCTAAGGCTTCTAAACAACTGGTTACAACTGACTTATTGCACAAATAATATAGCGCTGAATAAAAAAGATTTCTCTAACAGTGTGCAAAAGATGGCTCTGGTACCTTTTGCATCAACCGAATATATATGAGCATGCATCACGAGTGATATAGTTATTGGTTAGATTTTGATTTGTTAGATGAATTCAGAAGCGTTGAAAACGAAATGGATTACATTGAAAAATAAACATCTGTTGTGTAAAACAAACGCTTTTTCATCATCAGGCTACATACTTTTTGAGGTAGCATATATATACATATATTTTATATTTGTATCATGATATGAATTGTGATTTAATTGTGTTAGTCCGGGGGCCAGCAGGGGCTACCGTGCACCCCCGCCCCGTGATTCTACTTTTAGGGTACCAAAATGTTCCTTGGGGTGTTCTCTTTCAGAAAGAAACAATGTTCCAAAGAAAAAGTTGGGAAGAACTACCTCATTTGCATAAAACAAAATGGTCGCCAGCATACAGCAACAAAACAGAATTTCATATCTCGTCTCCCAGTTGACATATCTGAGTACTTTAAAAGGCTATATCATGGGTTTAAGACATGAGGAATTCAAAACTCCACTTTATTTTACCCTAAAACATTAATTTATAGCTAATTTCACTTAAAAAAATAACATTTTGAGCTACTGTAACGATTCCTTTGTGCCAAGATTTGAATTATTAATTAAAGAGAATAGACCAAAAGACAAACTTCAACTAATTTCACTTAAAAAATTAACATTTTGAGCTTCTGTAACGATTCCTTTGTGCCAAGATTTGAATTATTTCAAAGCTGGTTCATATTCGATAGGTGGCCATCTTTGAGGTGACGATGTGCAAATGGAGTGATAAAAAGACTTTTAGTTTGCAGTGTTGTGTATTTATTGACACGTTGTTCGTTGTCTGGTTAAAGTGCAACCCGACCCGTTGTCAAAATACATCTGCCTTTAAGTTCCGTTGTTTATTTTGCTAATGTTTCAATCTGATGTTTGTTTGTGGTGTTGGTGTGGAAGCCGGTTGTTTTGATATAACACTTTCAAAGAGGATTCCGATGTTTACAGTTGCTTCTCTCAGTTTCCTTTGAGATGTGAAAAGTTCAACTAGATTAGAAAGTCTTTGTAAAATATGGTATTCTCT
>VCCN01000136.1:1598967-1612167 GCA_006491835.1 Architeuthis dux
AGCCTGTGACATTCCTTGGGTCCTATTATATTTGCATGAATAGTTCTTTAAATTTCAGTTCTGTGGTTTAGGTGTGCATGGACTATTAACGGACGTCAAGATCATATAGAAAAGTAATTCAAAGTTTCTGAACCAGCAAAAATTATTCTTTCTAACATTAAGTAAAGAAATTGAAAAATAGAAGATTATTTGCAATCCCAAATATTTTTCTAGTGATCCAATTTTGAGTCTCAACCAGCCCCCCCCCCTCTAAGATGTGCAGCTGCCCATCTGCACATCCGCGCACATTAGTAAAATGTTAATGGCGCGCACGAATTTTGAAAATGTCAGATAAAGAAAAAAAGAGTTCGCTACGGAAAAAGCAATCGTCATATGGCACTTGATGTAAATAGCATCAGTTGATAAATAAAGAAAACATATTGGATTGAATAATAAATGAATAAATAATAAAGTAAAATCAATACAGCGAATAAATCATTTCTTTTATTATACAATCTTTGTTATAAGTAAGTGACCCTTGTTTCATTAACTTTAGACCGTTTCGTTTCAAAAGTAAAAATACTTTCTGCACACTCCACTTCTTGCTCACAGGCTTTTTGGTCTTATGCAAACCCTACAGTACCCCGACATCATCCTCACCGCCTCGTCCTCTGTTTAGCTCTTAAACATCCTTATATTTCAAGTTGCAATGACGTGAAGTAGGAGCTCAAAAAGAAACCAAAATCATTGGAAGGTCGAAAAGGAAAAGGATCTGATGGCCTTTGGCATTTTTTTCTCCCTGGCGGAGGGGGTCAAATCACTGAGACAGTAACAAAAAATTGTATGGTTACGATAAAAATCTCTGTGTCAGTCAGGCGTGCATCATCTAGAATTTACCAGTCATCCGACTGTATTCAGTGGCCGGACAACCAGTGTAACACAAGACATACCTCTTTGCCCTACGTTCCAATTATATACAATCTTCAAAGCGACAGATTCTTATCTCTCTTCATGCTTACATATCTATCTACCTATATTTTCTGTTTTACCCTTCTAGCTGACCTCACACCGGATTTTCCACTTTTTACACACAGTTTAATTCTTTTTTCCTTACTTGTTATCTTCGGGGTTTTTTTTTCTTCTTTTCTTTTTTGGGGGGAGATGCGGGATGTCTGAGATGGTAACGACATGGCGAATGGACTCAGCGAGCCGGGTTCAAACTCCGGCTGAGACAGTTTGTGTTCACTTCGCAATAATTCTCTTGGGAAAGGCATGAATCCATTTCTCTCAGTCTATTTCACATATAACAAACGGGCCGAATTACTAGTAATGCTATATGGAGAGACCAAGCAATGCGGTTGAAGCCATAGCCAGCGTGAGGGCTCTACTTATTTACTCTTTTGTTTCTCTTTTTTCTTTTTTTTCACTTTCGTTTATGCCGTATTTTCGTGCCCTACTTCCTTATCTTATTATTATTATTTCTTTTTCTCCTTTTTTTTTATCTTTCTTCATCTTTTTTCTCGTTTCCTTCCTTTATTTTTCATCTTCGTTTTCTCCTTCTTCGTTTTTTCTTCTATTTTTTATTTCCCCTTTTCTTCTTTTCTCCTTGTTAATTTTTCATTTCTTCTCCTTCTTCAGCTTTTTCGTTTCATTCCTTTATTTTCCTCCTTTTATCCTCCTTCTTCGTTTTTTCTTATTTCTCTTCTTCTTCATCTTCTTCTTCATCATCTTCCTGAGATTAATTCAGGTTTTCAATCATAATTATTATTGTTATTAGTAGTATCAGTAGTGTCTCCCTCTTTTGCTCTCCTTTATAATTTGTATTCATTGATTTTTCACATCAATAGTAACTGGTAGATTTCACGTAGAGATCAAGTAATGCTGTTGGCTGGATGGTGTCAATTCTTCTTCAGATTACCACTTCTTCCAATCTGTTCACAAGGCTCTTCAAGATTGGTCCAAGTGTGAAAATAATGATGGGTATAACTGTTACCCTTTATGCTCTACATTTCTTTCAGTTCTCTGGCAATATTTATCCAGCTTTTTAATTTCTTTCAATTTTACTCCGTCGTCTGCTGGAACAGCAACGTTCCATATCTGACAGAGACATGTATTTTTTCGATGTTCATATTGACTAACTCTTGTCGCCTTGTCTGGCTTAAACCATACAATGAATTATTTTCTCCAGAACAGTTTCCCGTTTGACCTTTGCCATTAGTCTGTGTGGTCAGATCTAAGACGTTTGCACAGTTCCGAGTTATGTTCCTATCCAGTTATGCCTATTTTGTACTCCTTTGATAATTTGCTAAATTCATTTCTGATTGACATTTTCATCTCTGTCCCCATAGTTGCCCTTAGCTGTTGTTTACCTCTGCCAAGGAAATTGGAGATGTAATGTATTCCCTCTTGTCTGTCGTTCTGCCCGTCCTTCTACCTATCTGACTGTCCGCACGATATCTCCAAAAGCTCTCAACGTTTTTATTCACACTGATTCTTAACTCCAAGCAAAAGTCAAACCTAAACTTTTGAAATGAAAAGTGCGGCTCATACACGAGTAAATACGGTATTTATTTATTTACAAATATTATAATGTGATAATTCATTAATAATGAATTAATAATTAATTGAGAACCCACATCAGCCCGGAATCGGTGTTAGCGATTACTAAACGGGCGGCCTAGATCGTATAAATGAATAAAGAAACGAGCGGGGATCGAACCCGCGTCCACCCTGGAAGCAACCTATACGCAGTCCTGCTCTATACCAACTGAGCTAACGGCGCCCTATTGGCAAGGCAGCGGTCGGAAACCGCTGATGTGGGTTCTCAATTATTAATTAATTAATTAATAATTGTCTTTATAATTATCACATTCTGTCAGATACAAATTTATCCATTCATTGATTTCAAATATTATAATATAAATGTTATAAATCCGAAGTGACTTGTCAACGGGGCTATTGGCCGCCGAAGGTGGCCTTTAAGCGAGTAATTCTCATTCTCATTCTTACTCCTACCTGAGTAATGTTATTATTGCTATGACTACGAATAACTATTTTTCCATAATCATCATAATCATCATCATCATCATTATTACGACTACTGCTACGACCACGACGATGACGACGAAGATTATTATTAATATCTTAATTCCAAACGAAAGAATGAATAAAAAAAGGGGGATGGTGAGTTGGGGTTGAGGAGAAGTTGAGGACCTGAAGAGGAATTCTCTTTAAAGTCAAACTTCAATCGAAAGAAAGTGAATGACTTCTTTTTTTTTTCCTTACCAAAATGAAGACATCAAAGAAGAAAATCTTTCTTTTTTTAGTTTGATTTTAAAGAGAAAGAGAAAGGGGAAGTTTTGCCCCCAAAGGATAAACCCAAATCCATCCAAACAAACAAACAAACAATGAATGAATGAATGGAAGAAAGAAAAAGAAAAAGAAAAAGAAAGAGAAAGAAAGAATGAAAGAAACCAAAGACAAACAAATAAACCTTTCGGAAAAAATGACGTGGCAAGACAAGAGTCGCTTCTTCAAAGATTTAGCCAACATTTTCTGTGCACTCTTTTTTTTACGTCTCCGACGACGACGACGACGACGACGATGATGATCTATAAATATATAAGCCAATATCCGTTGCTTTGTAATGCACAAAACATATCACGCTATGTTTTTGTTCATATCTAAGAGTGTAGACCAGATACACCTGTCATATTTTGCATACATAACCCCAAAATATGTGTGCATAAAATGCTATGATTTATATGCTGTTCATCTCAACTGGGTAGGCACCAAAAACATTACAAATCTTAGCAATTATCACGGACGCTTTATCAACAGAAACATACAATGTATAGCAATAATGTATCTTCTTTGAAGCTTTAATTTTGGTTTTAATTCCAATAGCATGAAGTTAGTCGTAAACAAATAATAATTACTTCGTGGATTTAATGTCAATTTTTGTCATTCAAAATTAACTTCGATTACGCCATGATTGATGTCTTCCTATAGAAAAATCTACACTCTGTAATTAAAAATCTTCCAAATATAAAGCAGTCGTTATATAAATACAGGATTCGACGAAAATTAGTTGGTTTGTATATTTCGAAAAAATATTATTTACTTTTTACTGAAAATATAGTGAAAAATACATTCGTTTACAGCAGGTGTCTGTTACCTGTCAACTCGAAGGTCAAGTGGGTATTCAGCCAACTTGGCCTAATAGAGTCCAGACTAAAGGGAATGGATTTAGATAGATAGACAGACAGACACATAGATAGATAGATAGATAGATAGATAGATAGATAGATACGCCTTATACTGAAAACTGAATGACAATCTGTTCATTTATAGCTACGATGAAGGGGAGGTAACGGTGTTTCGACTTTCCATATTTCGAATTATTGTTCGCATCTTCTTAACAATACCTCTCAACCGAAAAACATTCATGGATCCCTACCAAAATGTAACCAATTCTTCCTAGGCTCATGCCCCACCCTTCCACAAAATGTCATTAGAATTCACTGAGAACTTTTGGTGGATATTGTGTGGACAAACATGAGTGATTACATAAATATATTTTTTTAAAAAGGAAAAAATATCTCTCAATCAAAAAAGAATTCCTGGATCCGCCCAAAAATTAAATCAATTCTTCCCTAACCCATGACCCACCCTTCCACAAAATATCATTAAAATTCATTGCGAAATTGTGGAGATATTGTGGACAAATAATAGTTAATATATAAATATATGGAAAAGAAATGAAAAAATAATACCTCAATCGAAAAATAAATGGATCCTCCCCAAATTGTAATCAAACTTCCCGCATCCCATGACCCAGCCTAGCACAAAATGTCAAGATATGGTGTGGACAAACAAACAGACAGACATTAATGAACACATATACCTCTTCCAACTTCAATGGCAGATGTAAAGAATTCAGCTAACGTATAGAAGAATAAACAGACTCTTCTACAATCAGATAGGAACCGCAAACGAAGACTTTTATGCCTAATCAGTATCTGGAATGAAGAAAAGGATGCTGTCACATCCGGTATTATGTCACTTCCGGCGTGTCATTATATCCGGTGTTGAGTAAAGATCAAAGGCGCCGAGTTTAATCGTTATCTGATTTTAAGATTTTATTTAATTGCAATTTGTTTAAGAAATTTTTTTTCAAAGTCAAAATTTCACAATTGCTTTGTCTTTATTCGTTGCATCTTTTTAAAACGATTTATTTATTTGCCGACATTCTAGAAGAGGGGAAGACTTCAGCTTTGCTTTCAAATGAAATGGAAAAGGCGAATAAAACGTACAACTGCTGTCAAACGCAAATAACACCGAATTTATAAACTCATGCACAATGAATGTAATTTGTTTCAATTTGTATATCCTTATATACATGCTCAATGTTATCAGCCGGTTATTTGTATCTAAAAGACCCTTATTTGTATGCAAAAGACCTTTATTTGTATCTAAAAGACCCTCATTTATATCTAAAAGACCCTTATTTGTATCTAAAAGAGCTTTATTTGTATCTAAAAGACCCTTATTTGTATCTAAAAGACCATTATTTGTATCTAAAAGACCCTTATTTGTATCTAAAAGACCTTTATTTGTATCTAAAAGACCATTATTTGTATCTAAAAGACTCCTATTTGTATGTAAAAGACCTTTATTTGTATCTAAAAGACCCTTATTTGTATCTAAAAGACTTTTATTTGTATGTAGAGAGAGTTGTACTGTAAAAGTTGAGAAAAAACAGGAGTGTAGTGTAAATGTTATTGGTTATATATGTTTTTTCCGTACATGTTTCGAAGAATGTTCATTATCGACGGATTGGATATAAATCGAAGTTAGTCTTTTAACAACGATACAATGTTGGTGAAATGTTTCCAAGCATAGAGGATGCTAATGTATGTGAGTAACCCATGTTGTCTGTGTTGAATCTTGGATTATTCTTTGCTGGCTGAGCTGACTGACCCAGATATGTAGTCAAAGGATTCTGGGTAATTCTACGTCAGTGAGAAAGACATTTATTAGTAAATAACCTATATTTGCCCGGCGGCGGTGTGAAACGATCTCCGTGCGGGAATCGAACCCGCATCCACCCTGGAAGCAACCTTATACGCATGTTCGTTCGTATTTAGGCAGGAATGGAGAGGCCAACAAAGTGTAGGATTAAAAGACTCCTGCTTACCATGAGACCTTCGTTAGCTCAATCGGTAGAGCAGAACCTGCATATAAGGTTGCTTCCAGGGTGGATGCGGGTTCGAGCCCCGCACGGCGCTTGTTTCTTTATTTACATTTACGATTTAGGCCGCTTGTTTAGCAGTCGTTAACACCGGCACCTAGCAAATAGAGGTTCCCAAATAATTAAATTTGTTAAATGTAATTATCATACTGTGCTAGCGTCGATCAGTATAGATTCTCAAACGGATGATCACACCAAGACAAAAGAAGGGCAAGTAATTCAGATGTGTTATGGCCGATCATAATTGTCAGATATCTGTTAGAATAACATAGTTTTCTTTTCAATAACAATTTAGCCCGATCATAATATCCCTAATATCTCACTTGGGGATGTGCGTACCAAATATCAGCTCAATCTAGCCAGTAGTTTTGCTGCTTGTACTTTCCGAAAACACGCACACACACACACGCACACACACGCACATACATACATACATACATACATACATACATACATACATACGCGCATATCCGTGTTTTAAATGTATTTCAGAATCAAATTATCCTATGACTTGGTAGATCGTCGGGATGCTATGCTGTATCATTCATAGTATTTCTCAGGATGGTGAGGGTAACTTGGCGGCGCCCATCTCCTCTCTAAGTAATATGCGACAGACTGTACTAGTTTACATGGTAGCAGCACCAATCCCTGACATGTCCTACTGGAAAAGATGGATCAATGCATTTCCAAAGGACATCAGTGGAAATGCGGGTGGCATAACGGTTATCAGCACGGAGAATGGACTCGGAGAATCTAGTTCAAACTCTGCAATCCATCTCTCGTGCCAATAGCTGAGGGCAGATTGGGCACTCTCACCATGGTTGGCAACCAGCCTGGGAGACGGAAAACTCTGATTGTCTTTTGTCTTGGAGTGATCATCCGTTTGAGAATCTATACTTATCGACGCTAGCAGAGTATGCTAATTATAGGGCAGATTGATCCCTCCGCCACGCTTGGCAACCAGTCTAGGAGAAGGACAACTCTGATTCCAAACCAGGGAGCGAAGACTCTTCAGGGCCTGCAACGCGTTGTGGAACGCGTTGTGGAACGCGTTGTGGAACAGCGTGACATGCTGGGCGCCCTGGTCATTCACAGCATCCCAGTGTGTCGTGTCCCCAGCTGCCTTGATTGTGTCTTCCCTGTGGATCCAGGCAGACAGGGGTGGGGTCGAGAAAGGGTGAGGCCGACGATGTTGCGCACCCCCCCCCCCACACACACACACTATAATCCAAGTAAAGCACAAGGCATGACCCCAGCTGCTGCAGCATTCAGAACTGAAGCCATGATCATCTTCGACTACGAAGAGCGAACACCATCATCATCATCAATATCATCATCATCATCGTCATCATCATCATCATCATCAGTGCGAAGTGAACACCATACTAACTCAGCCGGAACTTGAACTCGGTTCGTCGGTCCCCTTTTCCATCCCTGTTAACCGTCAAGCCAACTCCGAACCTCCTTAAAGCCATTTATGTAAGCGTAAAAAGAATGTGGCAGCATAGGTATATATTTTAAGTGTTTTCTCATGTCTAAGGGGATAGAATGTGTGTGCGTGTATCTATGTATGTGTATATTTGTTTATGCCTGTTTATGTGTGTGCGTGCTTGTGTGTGTGCGCTTGTGCGTTTATCTTTTTTAAGTGCTTTCATATGTATCTGCATAAAAGACATTTTACGTAGTAGGATGTAGATAATTATGTTACATATTTCATTTGTTTGTGAGTGTGTGTGTGTGAGAGAGATAGATAGAGAGAGAGAGAGATAGAGAGAGAGGGGGAGAGAGAGAGGGTGGGAGAGCGCAAGCGTTTCGTTCTGTGTTCGAGTGCATGTGGGTATGTGTATGTGTACGAGGGGGGTGCGTGAACATTTAGTAGTGTGCTTAAGTTCATGTATGAGAGAGTGCATGTATGTATTGTGTGTGTGTTTGTGTGTTAGAAAGAATGCGTACGTGCGTGTGTGTTTGTGTGTGTGTCAGTGTGTGTCAGTGTGTGAGCGTATTGTTGCGTGTTCGAGTGTATGTGTATGTGTCTAAGAGAGCGCGTGTCTGCGTGCGAGGGCGTGTTTGTTTGTGTGTGTTTATGTGAACGTTTGGTTGAATGATCGAGTGCGTATGTGTATGTGAACGGTGTATGTGTGTGTGAGAGAGAGAGAGAAAAAGAGAGAGAGTGCGTGCGTGCGTTTGGTCGTGTGTTCAAGTGTGAGCGAGTTTATGTATGTACAAATGCGAGTGTGAGTGTGTGTATGTGTGCGAGTGCGTGAGCGTGTTCGATTGTGTGTGTGTGCGCGTAAGTTTGTGTGAGTATGTATGCGGGTGCATGTGTATGTGTGTAAGCGTTTGTTTACATAATCATAGACAGTGTTTACATACTATTAGGTTGTTGCACATAAAATTTCCTTTTTTTTTACATCATAGAGAATGATGCTAAAAGTGAAAAAAAAATACTAATGTAATTACAATTCTTGCAGATTCTAGGTAAATAGAGATATCATTCGTTATTTCTGGAAGTCTTTGAGCCCTTTTAACAGCAATGGTGTCGTCTACCCAAAAAGTTAGACTAATTTTCAAGTACGATTTCAAATTAGCACATAATGCTACTCAAGCTGCTGATAACATCAACAAAGCATTTGGAGTGAACACTACTACATTGCGGTGATTCAAAAGGTTTAGGTCTGGAAATGTGGATTCCAATAATAAACCTCGACGGAGGCCCAAGCCTGCTCTTAATGGTGAAGAAATATCGACAGCAGTGACCAAAGACCCACGAAAAACGGTTCAAGCGATTTCGAGATACTTTAGGATTTCAACATCGACCATATCACATTATCTCAAGGCAACAGGAAAAGTTGAAAAGTTAGAAAAATGGGTCCCACATAAACTGAATGTAATGCTCCATGACAGTGCCAAAAACACCATACTTCTCAGCTGACTGTGTCAAAGCTTAGAGAATAGAGAATATTCACCTGACATTTCTCCTACTGATTATCATCTTTTCAAGCATTTTGAACTTCATATCCATATTGAAAGGTTCAATAATAGAGAAGTCATAATTTATGCTTTTACTGAATTTGTGACATTTTTTTGGAAGTGATTTTTTACTTTAACCTCATATTCTGATAACATTTTACATTATTTTTTTTACCTGAACTCATATTCTGATAATACTTTTTTACGTTGGTTTTTATCTGACCTTATATTATGATAACAACCTTTTCCTCTTTTAGGGGTCAAAATTGAAGGGGAACCTTTTTTTAACCTTTTTTGGAAAAATAATAATTATAGAGTAGTTTCCCTTATTATCTATTTGCAAATAATTATAATATTAATTCTATACAAAGGAAGTGACTTGACAGCTTAATGGCTGGCGAAGGCGGCCTTTAAGCGAGTTATTCCAAAAACATTTCATACGTAACAACCTAATAAATTTTATTAGTTATTTATGTTATTAATATTCTCGCTTCTACTACAAGTGCCCTAGATATTTTCATTTTTTCTTTCTTCCTCTTTTTCTGATATTTTCAAGAAGTCTTTCCACATCTCCTTCCCCTTCTTCTATTTTGTGTCACTAGTCAACTCCATTCCGATTCCAATGGCTCGTCGGCAACCTCTGCCCCCCTCTTCACTCACTCCTTTACCCATCCGACCCATCCACCCCCACCTTTGCTAAAAACAAAAGATCAGAAGAAAGCATCGGGGGTTTCAAAAATCATTAGGACGGAAAAATCCCCTTGCCCCCAAGAACTGCTTAATACCAAACTTTGCGTGCTTTGTCGTCTCACAATACAATGGCCGATAACATCTGAAGGAAAAATTCCCCGTCTTTCTTCTCTGTAGACAAACTTCAACCCCCGTCACATCACGCCTTCTTCCATTTTTCGCCAAACTCCATTATCGTACGCGTTTCACATCTTTCGAATCTCAGTCTCTTCTTCCTCTTGTTTCTTTCCAATCTTTCTCTCTTCTTTTCTATCGTCTGTTCTTTCCATTTCGTCTTGTTTCCTGTTCCCACTCTTTCCTATGTCGTTCCAGATCCTCCATTTTTTGTTTCCCTACTTTTTATAGTTTTCTTCAATTGAATGAATGTTTTCGCATTTCGTTTCATGTACCTCATTTCTTCTTTTCTGTTTTCTTTTTTTCTGTTTTCTCCTTCCAATTTTTTGTGTCTTTCCGCCGTTTGTTTATTATTTTTCTTCTTATTCTCTGGTTGCTTTTCTTGCTCTTTCATCGGCTGCAATTATCTCCTCTTTCTGTAAAACGCTTTTCTCTCGATTCTTCTTCCTCGTTTACTGACTGCTTTTTAAATCCCTCGTCAACCATTTTGTTTCCTTGATTTCTAGTTCTTTGCTTTTGCTAAAATACTACGAAAATTCATTTCTTATTCTTACTTTATATATCTTTATCGCTACATATTCTTCTCCTCATTTATTACTATAAAAAAAACAATTTGATCACAGAAGCGTACGGCTAGATGGGGCACAAATCGACAATCATATTTACACCTCTCTTTCTAAATGAAGCTACATGTCCCGAATGCCATCAAAAGTCAAAAACAGAACGAACTTTTTAGGCTACCCACTATCTACAAAATATGGATTTATATTCATGTCAGAGTATTTTTTCCCAATTTCATGCATTTCGTTTCCGACACAAACCCCCTTTTATTTTTTTTAAATTAATCGTTTTATTCACTCCGATCCACGGATTTTCTTTTTCCATGTTTGTTTGCTTTTGTTTTTTTAATAGCCAGGATCTCTTTCTTCTTTGCAAATGCTGATGATAATGTTGCTTCTGGGGATCCGTTTTCTTTAGCATTGCACTGAAGATCTTATGGTTCAATCCTTTAGTTTATCTTTTTTCCATACATAGCGCAAAGAGACCTGTTACCAAACCGGAAATGTTAGGACGCCGGCGTCTTCCTTCAGATGTTAATTGTTCCAAGAGACACTTATTCTCTCTTTCTTTATATTATGCTATTTTTCTCTCCATTTTTTATCGTCTCTTTCATTCTCCACTCTTTTTGTACTCGTCTATTTTTTATGTCTTTTTTCTTTCTTTTTCGTCTTTCTTTTCTTCCTTCCTCTCTTTTTCGACTTTCTTTTCTTCCTTCCTCTCTTTTTCTTCTTTCTTTTCTTCCTTCCTCTCTTTTTCGTCTTTCTTCCTATTCTTTTATGATGTTTTCATTCTTTCTTTTTTCTTTTCTTTATTGATAACTATGTGTAATTTCTTTCATAGTCTTTTAATGTATTTTTTAATGTTGACGAGACAATATTTTATAATGAAATGCCCATAAAGTCATTATATATAAATAAATAAATTTCTTTTCTTTTTTATTTTTCTCTTTCCTCTGTTTTTCTTTCTTCTTCTTTTTTTCTTCTCTTTTTTTAGTATTTTCCCCACTTTTTTTCTTTTTACATTTTGATATTTTTCTTTCTCCCTCTCTCCCTTTTTCGTCTGTTTTCTTATTCTTTTTCCTATATTCATATTTTGTGAAATAAATAAGAGACCTTTATAGGGGCCCAACGAAGGGAGAGTTTGCAACAAGCACGAAATAACCCAAAACATGACAATAAAGTGACATAAAATTCAAAATGGTTTCCTCTGAAATAATGGAGAAAGACGGTCGGTTAAGAAAAACCCCAAAACAAGGCTCGGGTCCAGAAACATGTAGAATGGGGGTTTCTGAACTAATGAAAATTACTGAGATGGGTCGAATGGCATGCAAGGGGTGGAAGAGAAAGAAGAAAGAAGGGAAAGGAAGAAGAGAGGTTTGGGGAGAGAGAGAGGGGGGACTCAAGGGGTGGTGTGGGTGAGGGTGCAGACGAGGAGGAGAATTCCACGAAAGATTTAGGAGTATGTGACCAAACTTTTTTTTAGAGTGACAATAGACGAGATATGTGTCGAAAAGGCGCCCCGTTTTTATAAGAGGGCATGAAGGGCAAAAGATGGATGAATAGAGGATGTGTGATGGAGAGAGAGAGAGAGAGAGAGAGAGAGAGAGAGAGAGAATTTGAGTGTATGAATGAATGAATGAAAGAGAGAGGGGATAAGAGAATAATTGATTGAAAGAAAGAAAGACAAAAAGGAAGAAAGAGAGCATAAGAGTTTAATTGATTGAAAGAAAGAAAAAAGAAAGACAGGAAGGAAGAAAGGAAGGAAGGAAGTGTAAAAGAATGAGAATCGGATTGTATGAGAGAAGAAAAGAAGGGTGATAAGAGAAGTATTGATAGAAAGGGAGAGAGTGGATGTGTGAGAGAGAGAATTCAACTGTATGAGATGGGTGAAAAGAAGTGGGAATGAGATTTGGGTGAAAAGAAGTGGGAATGAGATTTGGAGGAAAGAGAGAAGAACTGAAGAAAGAGAATTAGAGAGAAAGAAAGAAATTGAAAACAAAAAGGAGAATATTTGAAACTAATCAAGTGAAATATGTATGTGGGAAAGACAGAGAGAGAGAGAGAGAAAGAAAAAATGAGAGAGAGAGAGCATAAAATTACAGAGGGTAATATTTGAGGGGAGAGGTTTGTGAAAGACAGAGAGGAAGAAAAGGAGAGAGAGGTTGGGGTAAAGAGGAAAGTGAATAAGACAGAGAAAAGGTAATGAAAATGATGTGAACGAAAAAGAAAGAGAGAACACAAGGAAAAGAAAGCTGGAAAAATAGTAACTAGAGAGGGAGTGAACAGAAAAGGGGAAGAGGAAACCAGAGACAGAGAAAGAGAAAGAGAGTAAGTGAGAAATCCTAAAATCCTAAAGAAATTAAATAGAAAGGAAGTCCAGAAAAGAATCACAGGCGACAAAGACATCGATAGATAGATAGATAGATAGATAGATAGATAGATAGATAGATAGAGTGCTGGTCACGATTATTGGCACCCTTGAATGTTTTGTATAACCTGTACACAGTGGCGTAGCAAGAGGGGGGCAAAAATTCCTTACCCTAAAATTGGCCTTTATTTAATAACAACGTTTCA